>PVJL010003857.1:0-145410 GCA_004026885.1 Lyroderma lyra | reverse complement strand
TGTAACTCTCACTGCACAGGTGTTAGGAACTGGCTCAAACTGGTGGGCTTCTTGTGCCCTCTGACTTCCTTGTATTTGCTGGGAATGTCCTCCTGTGGCTGCCTACCCTGGGCAGGGGTTACTAATGAAGGGGTGGTATCAAGGTGGTGACTATTCCAGCAGGGCGAGTCTCATGGGTGGGGTCCCGAGATCCCCCCTATTCTATCTGCCTTCCTCACATTTTCTTGAGAGACATGATCCCCACAAATCTCCATGGGAAGCTGAGGGACTGGAGGTCTCATCTTCTGTATCTGCTTCCTGCTGAGAATGGTCGTTGTCCCTACCTATTGGGGGTCCACGGAGCTCTCACCCTGTGTGATCTAAAAGGGGAAGGGGGTCTCGAGATCCACCATGTTGACTTTTTTGGTCAAGATGGACTAGAAGCCTTGTTGGGGTACCACTAGTATCCTGATGGTCCCTAGATGAGGAGAAATTAATTTAGTTAGTAGTTTTAAAAAACACAGCCCTTGTTGCTGTGATGTAAAGTCCGTTGAGCCTACGGCCTGTTGCCTTCTGGCCTAGTTGGTCATTCAGGTGTTATCCCCTGTCTAGGTCCAGAAAGGCCTGGAAGGGGTGCTTGCCTGTATTGATTGTAATCAGCAAGCTGGAGACGTGGGTTACAAGTTTCAGAGTAATCATCTATGAGGGACAGTCTGTTGCTGGGGGTGAGGAGCCAGAGAAAATTAATCAAGAAAGTGATTAAGACTTTGGACTAGAAAAAAAGTGAAACTGAGAGCTAAGGAACAAGAAAAAGAAGTCTATAGTGAGGTGGGGAGAGGGCTGCTTTGTTTGGCCCACATCACCTGGGGTGCCCTTTCAGGTCTGTGGGCAACACCTCAAGGGACCTGAGGACACTTGGGTGTGTGGAGTGTCAGCATTGTGGCCTGAGCAGTGGTCCCCAGTGCCTAATAGGACACCAAGCATGAGGTTGGAAAGGCCTGGAAGGAGCTACTGGCCAGGACAGAATGTCAGATGGAAAAACCAGAAAGCAAGGCGGGTATTGGGTTAGAAGATTATTATGTGCTTTCTTAAGGGTAGTTATGATACAGGCTCTAAAGGACCCCCTCCTTCCCCCGACTCCCTTTTCCTAGTTCTTCAGCTCTCCATTTCACATTTTTCCTAGTCCATAGTAATTCATGTCCATCACGTAACCACCCAGTGACAGGAGCTTTGGGGCCTGCTTCCTGGGCCAATGCTTTTAAAACTATTAACTGAATTAATTTCTTCTCATCTAGGGGCTATGAGGATACAAGTGATACCCCAACAAGGCTCTAGCCCATCCCGACTGAAGAAGTCAACACAGTCTCCCAGGCAGATCTTGAGACCCCTTCCCCTTTTAGATCAGATAGGGTTGAGAGTTCCGTGGATCCCCAGTAGGTAGGGACAACGACCATTCTCAGTAGGAAGCAGATACAGAAGATGAGACTTCAGTCCCTCAACTTCCCATAGAGATTTGTGGGGACCATGTGTCTCAGGAGAAAAGTGAGAAACATAGGCAGAATAGGGGGATCTCGGGACCCCTCCCATGGGACTTGCCCTGCTGAAGTAGTTACCACCCTGATATCATCCGTTCCCTAGTAATCTCTGCCCCAGGCTAGGCAACCACAGGCAAAGTTCCAAAGAGTTTAACTGGTACAAGGAAGTTAAAGGGCAGCAGAAGCCCATCAGTTTAAGCCAGTTTGCTTACAACGACCTTCATTTCACCAAAGCCTCATTATATCATCATTATAATATCATATGTATGCCCAGGAATTCATTAATATCATTATAACAGACTGAACTCTGGGAAAGAACGTGCATACGAAAAGGTGATGTAATAGGCCCCGTGCCAATCAAAGATGCCAATCAAAAGGCTCCACACACAGGCGCAACCCCTTACAACTAAAGAGAATACAACTACCAAAGCCTCGTTAGCTGGGGCTCTTGAGCCACTCCTGCTCAGGCCCACTCCTACCTCCTTGGAGTGTCCTTTCCCCTTGCCATTCGAGGCTCTTGAGCCACTCCTGCTCAGGCCCACTCCTACCTCCTTGGAGTGTCCTTTCCCCTTGCCATTCGAGGCCCTTGAGCCACTCCTGCTCAGGCCCACTCCTACCTCTTTGGAGTGTACTTTCCCTTTTAATAAACTTTCTCGTTGTTTCACCTCATTTTCCTTTTAATAAACTGCTTCTTGGTTTCACCTCTAACTTTAGTGTGTGTCTGGTTCAATTCTTTGCTCAAGATACCAAGAACCTGGACACCGCGCCAAGGAGCACCCATTCTCTGGTAACAGTTATGCCTTTTGATAATACCGACAATTATTTATTTGTGCATTTCTTCTCTTCCTCCCTTCCCTTTGTGCGTGCCTCTTTGCATGCAATGTTTGGTAGGAAACATGCCAGCAGTTAATAATGCTTACCTCTAGGTCATAAAAGTCTGTAGGAACTTTCACATTCTTTACTTTTCCATTTTCCTATTTACTAAAAAAATTTTTTTAATACACAACATGTATTTAATAATCAGGAAACCCCCAATAATGTCTGTCCTACACACTTGAACATAGGAGTGGGAGGGAAGAAGGCTTAGCACAGAGGGCTGTGGGCTGTCTTGAGGCAAGTGTGGCATCTAGGGAAAGGGCAGGGCCTCTGGAGTGCCATTTTAGCTAGGAAATCTGGGAAGGCTCCTCTGATAAGATAGGCTTTGGAGAGAGATCTGAAGGAAGTTAGGGTGTGACACTGGTAGTATCTGGGAGAGAGCAAATCCATAAGAGAAAACAGCAGGTGGAGTTCCCTGGTGGTGTAGTGGCTTAAGGCTTCGTCGCTGGTGCTGTCAGCGCTACGGCCTGGGTTTGATTCCTGGCCAGGGAACTGTCCACATACAAAAACAAACAAACAAACAAACAAAAAACCCAGCAGGGACAAAGGTTCTGAGGTTCTGACCACTTAGTAAAGGCACTGAACAGCCATGAAGTAAAAGGAATTGATCCAACTATGTTGCAGCAGTGCCAAACATTTCATCATCAACCTGCTTTGCTAAAATCTAGTCACATCTGGCAGAACTCATGTACTTTGTGAAATGCCCACGTCTATTCTTTGAAGAGCAAAATAAAGTCTGGAGATCTGAATTGACTTCCCCAGGTTCCCCGGCGACCCACTTTAAGCTTGTGGCTGAGCAGGGTCTGGGCCCTGCTCTCTGGACTTGCACAGTCAAGCCACTCTCCTAGAAGCTTCTTTTCCACATTTAACATCCCAAGGGGCCAGTTTGGGTTTCTCCAAACCCAGAGGGAGAGCTCCTGTACACCTCTGCAGGGAAGACAGTTATCTTCTCACCACGCTGTGTTTTGTTGAGTCATCTTCAGGTAAAGACCAACATTTAAATAGGGCCTTCATTTCTATGGGTGCTAACATTTGTGTATTTTCTGAACCTGGTTCCCCAGTGGGAAATGCAGGGCTAATACATTTTATCTAAATTCTTTTTGTTTTTTTGTGGTTCCCTGGTTGCAGCATTAAGAGCGCTAAAGCCTAACCACTACACCACCAGGGAACCTAGTGCATTTCAAATACACATATGGAAAACCAGATATACTTTAATCAGCCAGTAGCAAATAATGAGAGCCTCCACCTGAATATGCCACTTCTAGAAGGCTGAGAATCATTCATTGGACTGGGTATCTTTTCTTCCTTGCTGAAGACCAGGGTGGCACCGTGGCCTTGGAGCTCATTTATGAAATGCCAACCCTCTGAGCATTTTCTATATCTGCTTTCCCAAAAGACAAATGACTCCTTTGGCACAGGGCACCCATGTAATGTGGTGGTTTCAGTGACTGGGCCTCGGATCAGGCAGACAAGTAAACCCCAGCCCTGCTATCTGGTGGATACGTGATTTGGGCAAGGGACCTCAGCTGAATTTAGAACCTCTGTTTCTCCACCTGGTGAATGGCAGCAGCCATTCCCATGTACGTTGTTGTGGGGCAGACACCTCCCTCCAGCTGTGCAGTGGCTATATATGGAGGCAGGGGAGAGTATGTGACAGTGTTGAGGTAGAGCCGTTCTCCTTTCCTTAGCTCCAGAGCTATTTCTGTCTGAAGAATTGGGACCTGTCACTGTAATCAGGGCACTCCCATCCTTAGGCTATGCTGGATACTAAGTCAAATTTAATTCAGCTTTTTTTCCACACTAACTTTCAGTTCCATGTAACTATCTCCAGGCCTTTGCCCCTGCTGTTTCCCTGCCTGGAATGTTCTCCTCTATCCTCCACACCTTTGAGGAATAGTGGGGCCACTGGCTCGGCCCTCCATTCATGTCCTTTCCCCCGTAGCACAGTGGTACTCAGTGGCATTGACCAGCTGCCTGCTCTGCCCAGTGCTGGAGCCCTGGACAACAAAGGAAGCAAGAGCTTACTGTTCCAGCAGAGCAGGAGCACAAACAACAGCAAAAATATTCAAATATTTTGGCCAGTAGTAACTTTCTGGGCAAGGTTCTTTTCCAGCACAGTTGGACTGGGCCTCTGCTGCGGGTGGATGGCTAAGATGGACCAGAGACCAAGCTACAGCTTCACATTTGGCCACCAGGGGGCGTAAACACACTGCAGGAAGCACCTGAGCATCTCAATTCCCGGAGTTGGCGGATGGAGGGAGGGAGGGAGAGAGACACACACAGAGACCCTTCAGGTGCTTAACACCAGGAACTGACACCGTCAGTGGTGGGGAGGCCAGCTAATACCTTTTAAGGGACCTCAGGCTTGGTCAGTCCTGGCCCCAGCAACCCCTGCTGGTGATCTGGAGCAAGTATCTTAATTGATCTAGTCCTCAATATCTCATTTACAAAATAGAGATAAGAATGGTACCCACCTCCAGAGGTTTTGGGTTTAATTAAATAGGTGAATCCATGGCTTGTGTTCACTGGGGGTCACTTCACAGGCACATGGAGTGTGTTCTCAGGGACACCAATGGAACATGCTTTAAAATGAGTTGCTATTTCATATTTTATTTAAAGCATTATGAGAGAAACCAGAACTGTTTACCTTCTTTATAGTTATCTGTCAGTTTAGTATTAAGTATTATTTTTATATTTCATTACATATGTGAGGCCTCCATAATCCTCTTGGTGTGTAGCTTAGGTGGGCTGTGGTTGACAGGGCCCCCACTGCCTTTTGTCCATGCAGAGCCCAGGAAAGTGTTGGTCCTGGTGGCATCCACTGGGGTGGAGCTTGGATGATGGGCAGCAAGGTTCACATAAGGTCCCCAACCCTCAATCTCCAGAGACAAGCCTGCTACCTCAGGAGCTGGCCATCAGGAAGCTTCACTGTAGTGCCTCTCATCAGTGCTCTCACCTTGACTCCACTTCCTTCAGGCCACGCCCAGCCCTCTAATCTGGGCCCTCCTCAGGTGCCCCTCCCTGCAGTTCTTTTACCTCTTGATGGCCTCCTGTCCCATCCCCTTGATTTGTAGTACCACCCAAAGAACATTTGAGGAATCTTGGGGTGGTTATCATGTGGTTGAAGAGACCCCAGGGGTACCAGGAGTGCTACAGGGCAGTTTCACACAACAAAGAATTGTCTGAGTTCTGTCCCACCTTCGAAGGTCTGACCTAGATGTTCAGATAGGTGAAGAATCTATTTTAATCTTCATTTGAGCCTTGCAGAGTTTTATTATAGAGCAAATTATTTGTGTTGTTTGAAATTTCATAAGGAGATCTTTCACCATCTAGGAAAATCATACTATGAAGGTTACAATCCTCATATTCCTCTGCCCAGAATGCATTTATAGCTGCCATGTGTGGGGCTTCTGAATATGGATGCAAACATCAGAAGACCTCATTACATCTTTAGTGTCCTTGTGCCCCAGCATTTACATACTGAGACATGTACTATTACTTTGTTAAAAATTATCTATTTGAATATATAAGTATTTTTTATTGTATATCACAAATGACTGTCCTTTACAACAAGGGCATTAAATTAATTTTTTGAGAGTATGTGTGTAGATAAATTGCATTTTCTTTCATTTTCATTGAAGGCTCATATGGGAGGCATTGCATTTATTATTATAAAAAGTTGGCTCTGAGAATCTCACAAACATAATATAAGCAAAAGAAGCCAGAAACTAAGTAGGTTTCTGAAATTAATGATTTTTGAAGTTCAAAACCAGACAAATGTGATTTACACTATAAGAAGTGAGAAAGGTGGTTACTTTGAGGAGGTAGAAGCTTGATGAGGACATGGAGGGGTTTGATGGGTGCTGGAAATGTACTTTTGCTGATTTGAGTTGTGGTTCCACAGGTGTGTTCAGTTGTGAAAGTCCATTCAGTGTATGTATTTTTTCTGTATACATGTTATGCTTAAACTTAAAGAGCCCCGAGCCAAAAAGCAAAATTAGCGTCACCAGTAATGGGACAAATCCAGAAGACAACACAGGATCACTTTTGTGATATTTCTATGCAAAGTTTATAACCTGAGTCTCTTTGTGAGGAAGCACCTGACAAACCCAACTGAGGGCCATCCTGCTACCTAACCGGCCTGCCATCTCCAACCGTATCGATGTCGTGAAAGACAAAGACAGACTGAGGAACTGGCAGAGCAAAGGAGATTAAAGGGACCAGACAACTGAGTGCAATGCCTGATCTGGGACTGTTGGGGGGTTACAAAAGACATTGTGAGGACAATTAGCAAAATCTGAATGAGGTATATTGATGTAATGTAACAATTGTTAATTTCTTGATTTTGATTCTGGTACTGTGGTTATGTTAGAGAATATTCTTGTTTTTAAAAAGAATCAATGACATAGGGGTAAGAGGGTAGCATGGCTGCAACTTATTTTCAAACGGTTAAAAAATGGTATATGTATGAAGAGAGAGAGAGAGAGAGAACAAATGTGATAAAACGGGGAATCTAGGTGACCAGTCTGTGGGTATTTATTGTGTTATTTTTTTTATTTTTTCCATAAGTCTAAAAGTATGCCAAAGTGAAAAGGTTTTGGGGGTAAGAGGCTCTGGGTTTTATAGTGGAACCCTAAATGTTGGCTATCCCTTTCTCTGTTCCCACAGCCACAACCCCAGTTCACCTGGGTGTCAGTGTGAAGAGGGTAAGAAAAGGAAGAAACCAAAGCCTGACATTTCCTGGCATGGCCAGAGGTGCTGAGGGTCCATCTCTTCATTTCCTACCTTGGGCTGGTAGGAAATTCAGTCCAGGTATTCCCCTGTCACATTGATGGGTCTTAGGAGGCTCTTGCAGTCATCTGTTCTTGCCGGCTTTAGCCCAGCACAATGGCCCCTTTCTGTTTAGGAGGGCACACAGGATGACCCATATCCTGAGATCCAGAGTTGTCTGTCTCCAACTCAGTCACAGCCTGGCTCTGCTTCTGGGAAATCTGCCTTTTCTCCTCCCTCAAGTCCTACCTTTAGCCCCTTGGGCCTCCCACAGACCCATTTTATAGATGTGGAAACTGAGGCCAAGAGAAGAGGTTGCACAGCAGACTGAAAAGGCAGTGATAAAATCATTGCCCCATAAGGTATTACTAACTGTGGGCATTCACATTTCATCAGGGGACTATGCCTTAATTGAGCACTGAAGTTCAAATGGCAGGATTTCAGGCTCCATAATGGGCAAGTAGGGAGTTATTCCATGTAAGGGTCTCTTAGATGTGTGTGGCTCTCCTGATGAATGAAGAGCACTGGACCAGGAGACCCAGGGCTCTCCTACCAACTCACTTTAGCAGATTCTGTTCCCTCTTTGTACCTCAGTTGTTTTAGCTGTAGAGTGGGGTCAGACCATGAATTCTTTGAGCTTGGATGCTTGGAATTTCTGGGGCAGCTTAGTAATCCCTGTGTGGTGTCCTCTAGCTGAAACAGTTGTAACCCCCAAACCCTACTCCTGAACCCTCAGGAGCAGCAGCAGCAGCAGCAGGGACCCACTCTCCAGTTTCCCAGAAGCCTGGGGAACTGGAGAGACAGAGCAATGTGTCTCCTGGAGACACCGGTGCCCAGAGCAGCCAAGGGCTTGTTACTCAGAACAGGAGCTGAGAGAGAAGAAAGCTCCTTCCTGAAAACCTGAGGGACCCTTGGGAGCCCAACTGACCCTGGGGCCCCTGTGTCCCCGTGTCTTTTTCTTTTCTTTTCTTTTCTTTTTTTAATGTAGGCAGCCAAAGGCAGGTAAAGAAAATACATACCTGCTTCTCCCCTGAAAACCTGAGGCATGCCAGATTTTCTACATGGATTCTTTTTTTTTTTTTTTTTTTTTTTAATATGAGGGTAGTTCCCTGGCTGGGAATCGAACCCAGGCCGCAGCGTTGACAGCACCAAAGCCTTAAGCCACTACACCACCAGGGAGCTCCCCTGTGTCTTTTGCTAAATCCCTGCCCCAAGGGAGCAGCTCGTTGAGAATAAAGAGCTACCTGCTCACCTTCCCAGGCCTCCGAGGAACTGGAGAGTGGGTCCCTGCTGCTGCTGCTGCTGCTGCTGCTGCTGCTGCTGCTGGTTCAGGAGTAGGGTTGGGGGGGTTACAACTTTTTCAGCTACAACTCTGTTGCAGCTGGAAGGATTTAGATTAGAGTCACAGACTGCCAAGCCAGGAACTGCTAGGGCCCAGGTGTGAATCCATTCTGCAGGTCCAGGGAGGGGCAGCAGGAGGAGCTGGGAGGTGGATTTGGGCCAAGTGATGGCTAATGCTTTCTGAGCCTCAGAGAGAATCCTTCTTCAATCCAGGAGGACCTCAGCCCCCTCTCCAGCTCTCCAGTGGCTCCTCATGGCTCCTGGATGGAAAGGTAAATTTCTCCCTGGTATCTGAGGCCTCCAAAGCCTGGAGACTCCTATGTCCCCAGTTACACATCCCCTCTTTGTTGATACATGCTGGGGGAGAGTCAGGCCTTCTTCCTCTCTGTCTGGTAAATGTTCACAGGAGCTGCTGAGGATGCCAACTGCAGTTGACCCTTGAACAACGCAGGGGTGCCAATTCCCCCACATAGTCAAAAATCCCCATATAACTTTGACTCCCTGCCAAATTAACTACTAATGGCCTATTGTTGACTGGAAGTCTTATCGATAACATAAATAGTTAATTAACACATATTTTGTATATATATTATATACTATATTCTCACAAATAAAGTAAGCTAGGGAAAATATTACTACGAAAATCATAAGGAATGTATATTTACAGTATTTATTGAAAAAATCTGCATATAAATGGATCTGTGCAGTTCCAACCTATGTTGTTCAAGGGTCAACTATACTTTGCTCTGGGACCCTCTTCTGGGAAGGCTTCCCAGACTAATAAGTCTCTTCAATCAAGCCAGAACCCTTCTCAGGGATACTAATATCACCTTCCTCCACTCTTGACTGTCTTTTGTGGTCAGCTCCTTGCTGAGGGTCTTGGACTTTCTCCTAGTGGAACAACAAAGGTCCAACAGGGTGGCCTGGGGCAGAGCCAGACAGACAGGAGTGAGGTAGGGTTTAGGGAGGTTTCCTGGAGCAGGACGGAGAGAACCAAGTTGGCACCAAATGTTTTGAGATTGCCCTTGTAGAGTCTTCAAGATCTAACTCACTCCTGCCAGCACCAAGCAGGCCCTACAGGTCCAGCCAGAGGGCCTGCTTGGATACCTTGCCAGCAGTTGGCCCTGCAAAGGGTGACATCCATTTAAGGCTGCACTATCCAATATGGTAGTCCCTGGCTACCATGTGCACTTGGGCACTAGAAATATGGCTAGTCTGAGTCAAGATGTGCTGTAAACATAAAATATACACTGGATTTCAAAATTTTAACACACACACAAAGTAAAATAGTTTGTTAGCTTTTTATACTGATGACATTAAAATATATTTTGTATATAATTGAGTTAAATAAAATATATAATTCAAATTAAATATACTTGTTTTTTTTTTTACCTTTTAAAATAGAGCTATTAGAAAAATTTAACTTGCATATGTGATTCACTTGACATTTCCATTTTACAGAGGAGGACACAAGCTCCAGAGGGCTTGAGTAACAGGTGGTACAAGCCCAGGTGTGAAGGCCAGTGCATCTGCCCTAGAGTCTATGAGCAGAGAAGATACCAGAAGGATGCATTTCCCAAGCCCTGCTCTGGCTGCAGGACAAACACCAGAATCTATCATGTTCGAAAAGCCACTTTCCCCACACTTAGAATCTTGATGAACCAGCAGTATATTTTGCCTTTGGGGTGGGCTCAGAGTTGAGGCTGTGACCCAGGGACATGGGAGGCTCCTCAAAATGTCGAGGCTGGGCAGAAATTGTTGTCCCACCTCCCTGCCCACCTCCAGGTCAATTCCAACTGCACATGACAGGCCCTATCAGCTTGGACATCAGTGTGACCCTCTTTCAGACATCAACTCTTTCAGCAACTTTGTTAGGTTACCTTGCAAACCTTTACCTTAAGACCCATCTCTGTCCCTGTCTGCAACCCTTGCTCAGGCCACAGACCACTCTCCACAGATGAGTGCCTTGTGGGGTGGGTGTACCTGGCCAGCCATAAGGGGGCGCTCCTCACCCCATCCCTGCTCAGCACTCTGCAGCAGAGGCAATTGTAGAGGTAACCATGGGGTTGGGAGCAAGTCTTCTGTAGGCAGAGCTCTGGGTGTGCGTGTGGAGGGGCTGGGTCTTCACAGTCACCTCATCTCCAGAGGTCCAGCCCAGAGAAGAGAGACTCTGGGGTACAGGACCTGGCTCCTCTAGGAGGTGCTTTGGAGGGAAAGCCTGTGTTCCTACCCTGGTCACAGACTGGGTATGCTGTACTGGCCTGGGCTCACAGCCCTGGTCTCTTTGAGAGCCACCTTGGCTCCACACAGAGGGCCTCTATGGGATCCTGGGAGCAAGTAGAACCCACCTTGCCTTGAGTACCCCAAATGTGCCCACCATCACTTCCAGGAGGCAATCCTACCTCAGATAAGGATTCAGGATCCAGTCGTGGGTCCTCTGAAGCCAGTTTTACTGGAGGCATTTGGGAACCAGCTGGGACATCCCATTTGAATGCAATAGGGTCAAATCTTGGGCTGTGATCTTGCTCGCCCATCTACACTCCACAGGCATCTTCTCCCTTTGCACATCTGGCCCTGCCCCTCCCCTACGCCAGACCCTTTATGACTCCTCATTAACCTTGGGAAGGTCCCAGGCACTTCCCCAGGGCTTGAATCCTTCTTCAGCTGCACAAACACTCTGGGCTCTCTCTCACCTCTGAGCTTGCACACCTGCCCTTCCCTCGGCTTCAAGCATATTATTCCCTTCTCTCTGCCTTGGAATACTGCCCCCACAGCTCCTACGTTGCCCTCTACATAACCCTCACCTGTTCAGTACCCATGTCCCTCCCAACATATTGTGCTTGACTCACCACTGGTAACTTGCTAATGACTAGAAAAGAACTTGACATAGGACAGGCACTCAATGGGTATTTGTTGCATGGATGAATGAATTTATTAATCATTGCATGGGTGGATTGTCATGTAGGTGGCTTTGGTAGCTGGGTGGGGATGAGGGGAGATACTACATATGTTGGAGCCAGTGCCTGTCCATGACAGCAGGTGGCTGGCGGGAAAAGGCCATGTCACCTCCAGCAGGCTGGGTGCTGATTTTAATGACCTGGCAGTGAGGTTCGTGCATGGTGGAGGCCTGTAGAAGAGGTAATGCTGGGAGGGCAGCTCTGCCCACCTCTAATTATTGCTTAACTCTTTCTAGCAATGCCAGCTGCCTGCCCCAGAGAGCTCGGTCTCATCCATCACAGTGTGAGCTCAGGGTAGGGGTGCTGCCACTGCCAGTGGGGAAGACAAAGGGAGGTTCCAGGGCCCTTTGGGTCTTGGAAAGCAGAGGCAGCCCCAGGCTTGGACCATGCTCAGTTCTTGTTTTTCCTGTCCCCTATGGCAGCTGAAGTGTAACCCCTGATTCAGGATCCCATCAAAAAACCTCCAGGGTGGCCAAGGAACAATCCAGCTGAAGGAAGGGGGTTCAGAGCACCCCCAGACAGGGAGTCTCAGATGGTTTGGTGTCTGCTGACGTGGAAGCCCTTGGGAAAATGGTGCCCTAGTGGCTGGCTGGACAAGGGGGCAACTCAGGCCCAGAAGGAGGCCTTGACCACACGCCCCTTCAGTGGCTGTGGTGGCCGGAAGTTGTTCACCATGTGAATTCTCTCATCGTCCTCTGAGGTGAAAAGCAGGCTACGGAACTTCTCCATCTTGAGAATGCAGAAGAGATACTCAGGGCAGAATGGCATGCTGTGTTCCTCTCTGAGCCCAGATGCATCATCTGGCATACCCTGCCCAGCTACCTCTGCCCCCTCCCTCCTCTTGCCCCTAGGGCTTGTTCCCAATCCTCCCCATTCATTCTCTCTTTGGGACCCCAATCTCAGTTACTTACTCACTAAATGGTCTCTGAACCTGGTCTCTGCTCCAACTTGTTCCAATTCCAACCCCATCTAGCTAAGACTTAGCAGCAAATGCAGCATTCAGATTTTAACACAGTAGGCATGATCCTAGGATCCAGGGACTTCCCCTCCCAGCCTGTGTCTAGGTCCTAATGACTATCAATCAAGCTAACTCCCATCTAAAATTCTCAACGTTTATTAGCAAAAGATGGGACCACAGGCTGGTTAGGAGTGTCACAATGCCTTGGGTGGGCCCTGAATGCAGCCTCCCTCCACCTGGAGGACTCACCTGCCTATCAGAGATGCTGATGGGCTCCCGGAGGATGATCCAGATGACGCTCTCACTCAGTGGGGGCGTTGTCAGAGAGCCCAGGTAGGTCCAGTAGTGCCGGCTGGCAGGCAGGAGGCACTTGGGGTTGAAGCAGCTGAACTGGGCCTTGGTGCCCTGGTGCAGGGTAGGGGAACCCAATAATCAGCATAGACCTCCCACTAGGACAAGACTAACAGCCTCTGCACCCATTTCTGTCAGTGGGATCTAGGCTTCTCCTCGGCTCATTGATGCAAATTGTGGGTAAATGTCTGTGATCTCAGATGCCATCTCCCAGCTGGGGCCAGGCCTTGTTCATTGTTCACACATTTGCTTGTATGTAAAAGCTGCAGCATCAGGAGCTCTTTGGTCATCATGTCCCCTCCCTTGCCTTCAGTGGCCTTTAGTGGCATTTCCTGTCAACCATTAACAAATGTGACAAGTATCTTATCAATCCTATGCCCCCTGCCCCCGTTGCATGCTGGGCTCTCCATGGGACACTGATCCTGGTGAAGAGGAGTCCAGTGCAGGATACTGCAGGTGCTGACCTTCACCCTTCATTTCAATGAGGGTTTGCTGCCAGAATGGGGGAATGAATGGGTCTACTCCATAATCAAGCTTCTTCCTCCCTCCCCACCAGGCTGCTCTGGGTCAAGGCTCGGACCCCTTGTCTTACCTTAAACCGAACCATATAGAGTGCATCTGTCAGGCGGTTCATGCTGGGGTGCTCATCCCCCGTCTGTCAGGAAACGGTAGTATGAGCATCACTGTGTTCTGGAACTCTGGGCAGCACCAGACCTCCCATGCCCCTCCTGGTGCTGGGTAGCCACCCTCACCTCCAAGAAGACACCGACCACAGCCAGGCCATCAGGTGCTGAGGCTGCCTCCCCAAAGGTGCTGTATTTCTTGGCATTCCAATGAACCAGATGCAGCTATATGGGTAACAACAGGCCAGGCCTGGGGTTAGCGCCTCCGAGGGGCCATGGGAGCTCAGAACCAGGCTTCCCTCACTCCTACCAGACTCTTGGCCTCTCTGTAGGAGGGGCGGGCTGTCAAACCTTCCAGGCCTGGGGTCCTAAGTGGCCCTGGGGAGCCCCCTAAGGGGACAGATAGCATCCACACTGCTCTGGGCTTAACCCTTCCCTGAGTCCCAGGGGACCAAAGAGGAATTGGCTCTGGCCCTGCCCTCCATGAATTAACTGTGAAATAGTGGCCATCCAGTGTGACATTCCCTGAGGAGGAGGCACCTGTAGTTGAGTCCAAAGAATAATTAGGGAGTTATCAGATAGACCCTTGGGGGAAAGCTATTCCAGGCAAAGAGAATAGCATGGGCAAAAGCCCGGAAGTATGCAAAAGCCAGGTGTGGACAGGGGATTCATCATCTGCAGGTCAGCATGGGGAGAGGTCAGAGGCAGATGAGGCCTGGCCAGGCCAGTTCATGCAGGTCCTTGAATACTAAGCTCAATTCTTGAAGACTTGTTAGGAAGGGTGTGGTGGGACTGGATTTGCCATTCAGAAAAATTCTTCTGAACACATAGACCAGGACAGCAGTGGGCAAAGTTCAAGTAGAAGACCCTATGCTGAGGTGGGTAGAGGGTGTCTCTCCCAAAGATCCCTGGGTGCTCCTCCTCACTCTCTTCAGCCCCATAGCAGGCACTTGCCAAGCCCCTGACTATCCAGTCTCCTTCTCCTTCCCCAAGTAGTGAAGGGAGTCAGGGTGAGGAGGGCCCTTACCTCGCTGGGGAATGACTTGCCGTCCACCGTGTGCTCTGAGCCCACATTGCGCTTCTTGCCCCAGTGGAAATGGAACTGCTTGAGCCGGTAGGGCCCTTCCAGGGGGCCCCCAGTCACCACTGCCGGTAGAAGTGGGGCATGTAGCAATTGGTGTGAGAGAACCCACATAACCCAGCAGGTGGTAGTGCTAGAATCAGGGCAATGCCCTGGAAGGGGATGCATTTCTCATCTGGAAAATCGGTTGGGCTAATTGGTCTTGAGTCAGTCTCCACTCAATTCCCTAGGCCCTTAGCTGGGCCAGGGCAGAAATTCTGGCAGCCTGTAGGTGGTAGAAGAGTTTGGCACTGAAAGAGTACCTCTCTCCATCCTCCTGCCTGCCTCATTTCACATTGAAGCTGGGATGTTGTCTCTAAGGCCCCCATTATCCCTAAAAATAGGCTTCCCACGTCTGGAGAATTGACCCAGAGTGGGACAGAGGATTGTTTTATTTAGTCCTCACAGTAGCCCATGAGGGACAGAACCTATTATTATTTCTATTTTATAAAGGAGGAAACAAAGACACGGAGAGGGCAAGGCATTTGCCCAAGGTCACGCAGCAGGGCACTGAGCTAGGACATAAGCCTGCATTTCCTTCATAAGTCCAGAGCCCAAGCCCCTAATCACCAGGCTGTGCTACCTCCCAGGACCTGTTGTTGTCCAGAGGCCAGGTCTTGAGGGTCCCCACTGAGGTAGCCAGGCCCAGATACCTCCAATGCCCCTCTCTGTGGTCTCTCTGGTGGGGTCCTATTTGTGCTAGTTTTGTGACTTTCCCACCTTGATGTCCAGAGAGCTGGGGACACATACAAGCCTCCAGGGACAGATTGAATTTCTAGTTGAAAGGGATCTGGCAATGGAGGGAGCCCCAGCCAGGCCTGAATGTGAGAGCCCATGGATCAGGTGACAGCCTTAGGCTCAGAGTTCTGCTAGGCCCCTTTGGGATGGGTGACTAGGGCAGGGCCTTGCCTCTTTTGGGTCCCTTGAGGAGGAGGATGACAGGACAATTCAGAGGCCCCTCTTTGCTGCCCTGCCTTACCTGAAAAGCAGGGCCTGCAGGCTTTCCCTGATATGGCCTGTGGGGGTCCCAGCCCTCTGAGCATTCCCCACCTGGGACCCCAGAGTGTGGTTTGTCAGAGAGTGAACACCCTCCCTAACCCCTAGAGCTTGGCTCCTTTAGCCTCTGCCTTTTGTCCTGACCATAGAACACACTGTCATTCACTGTGAACTTGCTATGTGTTTGGCACTCTGCAGGTGTCAATCCCCACAGAGACCTTGAGGGAAACTCATTGTTACCCCTGCTGAACAGACGTGGGACTGAGGCTCAGAAAGGTAGATATCTTGTCCAAGGTCACACAGTGGACAAGTGGCAGAGCCCCAGTTATCTCACTCCTGAGCCCAATTTCTTTCCACTGGCTCCCTGCCCCCTCAGGCCTGGGCATTCTGATATGGGAGGGAACGCTAGCCAGACCTGAAAGTGAGCCCCTAGATCAGTGGTCCAGAGGCATGCTCCCTTGGTCCCTCCCCCAACAACAGTGTCCTTCACTGAGCTACTGATGTCTGAATTGAACATTCAGTGCTCTCTAAGGGTATAGAAGGTATAGCTATGAGAATATAAAAACTGCTCCTTTATAAACTCTCATTCAGGGTCATCAAGGACCCATGTCCCTCCCCAAAGCTCTAGGTGAGAGGCTTTTCTTAGAATTCAGCGCCGGAAAATACTGTGCCTGTCTTCTGAGGATCATTGGATCCCTTCTGGAACAACAACTACGACTGATCCTCTTTCCCTTTTTTCCTAGCCTACCAAGGAACTCAAGGCTAAACAACTAAGATGACTCCTATCTGGCTTTCCTCTACTTCTCTGCCCTTTGATTTTTCTATTTGAAATTTAAGTTCCCATCAGTGCTTTTATTGTGTGGCGGTGGCAGGGGGGCAGGGGGGGGCGGGGCGCCGGGAACAGAATTCCAGTCACTTCCTTACATAAGGAAGTCCAGCAGCTTTCCTCCTTGCCCCACTCCACCCCTCACAGGCCTGTTATAAGGATACAATCCCTTCACTGAAGAGCACTCCTGAGGCCTCTGCCTAGGAATTTATAATGACAGAACCTGGACTTTAATCCCAGGGCAAAGAGACCTTGGAAAGAGCGCTGCAAGTTCCTGCTGGCCTCTGTCTGGCACAAAGACCTTGGAAAGAGCGCTGCAAGTTCCTGCTGGCCTCTGTCTGGCACAAGATGGTTGGGAGCTTGAGGCTGTATGTGGGTTGGAGAGAAGATTTTGGAGCTGGACTAGGCTGGTCTGGGCCCTCCTCAGCTCACTGAGCCCCTACTTGCCCATCTTAGAGATGGGTTCTTGAGAGGAATAAAAGAGCTGCCTGTGACCTTAGCAAGGGGCTTGGCACACAGGATATTTTAGCTCCCTTCTCTCTCTGCAGGGCTTGACCAAACCACACAGAGAGGAAGGTTTGGCCTTAGGCTACACAGCAGGTCAATGATAGGTCAGGGAGTGAAAAACAAACCCAGCCTAAAGCGCTTCATGGAAGAGAAGGAAGGGAAGTAGCTTTTCTTTAGCTTCTGAGCATCTACTATGTACCAGCTCTACACACATTGTTTCAGTTTTTCATTTTCTTCCCTAAGAAGCAAAGTCTTATTGCTCCCATTTTATGCCTAAGGAGACTGAGACTCAGCCCATGGCTTCATAGCTGGTGAGAGATGGCAACTTCCTTCCCCATCATAGTATGCTGCCCCTCCTGAGACTGCCCCGAACAAGGTTATGATGCCAGGTGGAGGGTTGGCAGGATCTGTCAGGGACCACTTACCAGTCCGATCATCGCTGTCATTGAAGTCCACCTGTACAGAGTGGCCATTGTTGGCAATGCTGAGGGACATGCAGGCCTCATAGGAAATCTCCAGTGGTTTCAGGCTGGGTGAGTACACAGCCTGGCTTGATACAATATTGATTGGTGATTGACGGTCTCCCTGGGCAATGGGGTACAGTTTGTGCCACTGTGAGGGGCCTGTAGGTGGGGAGAGGGCAAGGACTCAGGACAGCCCAGATCTCTGGTCTGCAGGCTGAGGGCACCTATTGGGATGGTTGCCCTGCTATCCTTTCAGTCTTTAGCCCCTGCTTTGGGGCCCTCTGTTTCAGCCTCTCTTTCCTTGTCTGTGAACTGGCCTCTGTGAAATGGGTGAAACTCACCACCCAGAGCTGATAGGAGGCCCAGAGAGGTAATATGTGGAGGGAGCATAATACAGCCACAGGATCAAGGGTGGTTCTGGGCAGTGAGTCCATCTCAACATTCAATACATGCTCAGAGAGGCCCCCCGGCATCTGAAGTCCCTGACCTGACCCTAGCAGGTATCTGTCCTCTTCCTGCACCTCAAGCATGTTTGTGTTGTTGTCTGTGATAATAATAACAAAAGCTCCCATTGTCCTGGCTTTGGCTTTGTGACAGCATTTGTTCATCACAACCACTTTGTGAAGTAGAAACCAGCTTGACCTCCATTTCACAGATGAGGGAACTGAGGGCCACTCAGCATGGGCACACATATAACACTTGGGCACTGGTATAAACACAACACGTGCATGCATTGCCTCCAGCTCCCCATATGCCTATAGGTCAGGATTTTCATGTGTACATGCATATGCACAGTGACCCATTCTCACTGGGCTCAGAGCAGCCAGGCAGGCCCAGCAACACACACACACACACACACACACACACACACACATATACACTCTGCCAACTACATCTGACGCATGGGTATGCACCCTCACACACAAACACCCCCAGGTGCAAACCTAGATCTGCACAGAACATGCTTGTACACACACACACACACACACACACACACACACCTGCGTGCACACCCACAGGCACCCACCACCTGCCCCCTAGAGGCTCCATCTGCAGCAAGAGGCTCAGCATCTCTCTGGGGAACATCCTGAGAGGCCGCCTATTTTTAGAGTTATTGCCGGCTGGTGCTTCTCCCTGTTTTTTGGCTTCTTAAGTTTTCCTGAGAAAATAGCAGCAGGTGCCGACAGAGCTGTGTCTCCAGTGAATGACTCAGAATCGTGACCCAGACTCACTGGGTTATTTTTGAAGTCCTGTGAGCAAGCCAGTACCTCTATCCTCTGTTCTTCCCTCCCTCCCTGCCGCTAGACTGGACGACCCGCACCTGGCTGGGTGAAGGACCATGGTCTGAGGGTGGTTGGCCATGGGGCAGGTCTTACAGAATACTGGGTGCTCAGAGCTGGTGGGCAGGACTAGCAAGAAGGCTTGAGTCAGGGGACTCTGACTCGGGGGGAAGCATCCAGAAGCTGGCTTGGAGCAGGTGCTGGGGGGAAGATGATCTTCTAAATAGGCTGTGTCAACCTACCCCTTCTCTGCCTCTTTCACCATCTCTGCTTGTCTCTGTTGCCTTTTTCTGAATGTCTCTAGCTTTTGCATGCTCAGATCTGGGGTTCTCCCCTCCAAAAGATGCTTCCATGTCCTTGGGATCCCAGAGTGGGCCAGAGACACCACAACACCTTTCTAACTCCCTCTGGCCCACTGCAACCTCCTGACCTCCGAGCCCAGGACCCTTCCTCCTCCTCACAGAATGACTGCCTCTTCCCAGAGAAGTTGGGGTGAGGAGTGTGTCCCCCACCAGCAATGCCCACCTGCCCTGGCCGGGTCTCCTACTGGCAGGCTGGATCTTGGGTCCTCAATTGTTCACCCTAGGGAAAGGGGGAAACCCTTACCCCCACTCGTACTCCATCCCAGCTTGATAAGAAACAGCCTAGAAGGGAACTGACCTGCCCCAGACCCACACTCAAACCGTCTGGCTCTCACTTTCTGCCTCTGCTCCCTTCTTCTACATCTTAAGGAAACTGAGGCAGAATCGAGGAGCTATTTTCCAGGTCAGACGAGGAGGCTTGTATGCGCCATGGGCTCCCACGCGTCACACCGAGACGTGTCCAGACACCGCGATGTATGTCTGTACCCTCAAATGCCCCCTTCTCTTACATACCTGTCAACAGGTAAGCACGGACACCGCGAGGAAACTCTCTGCCAGGGACACCGCGCCCTTGCCCACGCGGAGCCCGGCTCTCGGGAGGTCCCCGCACACACGCCGTGCGCGCTCCCCGCACAGGCGCCCGCGCACAGCGCTCCTCCCCGACCATGCCAGCTGCCCTGGGCCACCTCTACCCTCTGCGCCAGACGTGGGTAGTGCGTGTAGGGGCCCGGGTCCGAGAGAACGCGGGCGTCAGGGGCTGCGCGGAGGAGGCGGCAAGCGCAACTGGCGGCTGGGCGGGCTGCGGCTCAGCTCGGACTTTGCGCCAGGCTAGGGGGAGCAAGGGCTCAAGCCGGGTAGGTGGGCCAGGTTCTGGGGGCTGGATGGGACGGGGGTCCAGGTCTGGCCTGGAGGGTGGGGGACGTGTGGGTCCGGGAAACCCGGCCGGGAGCGAGGGTCGGGGGCGAGTCCCAGCGGATCGGGGCGGGCTGGGGTCTGCGCCTACCGTCGTTTTGGCCGTAGCCCCAGCCATGGTGGCCCGTCATGCCGCTGCCGTCCCCGCAGCCTTGCACCTGCCGGCTGGACTCAGTTCCGCTCGCTCAGGCTGCGGCTCCGGCCCCGCTCGCTGCCGCGGAGCAGCCTCTTAAAGCGGCGGCGGACGGGAGGAGCAGTTCCCGGGAGATCCGCCCCCCCCCACTCCACGCAGGGCGAGAGAGGCCGGCCCTGCCCGGCCCCCGTCCGCAGGCCAGTTGAGCCTCGAGTGGAGATGCGGGTGTTGGGGGGATATAAACCTCTCCTGCACCCCACTCCTGCCCAGGCTAGACGACTCTCCCTCCTTTTCTCCAGCCCGTACTCGTATACAGGCTCTGGGATGCGAGAACCCGCTGTTGCTGAGGGCTGCCCTGGTTTCTCCACATTCCCTCCCCTCTCCAGGCTTGTCCCCTGAGCAGTAAATTCCACCACTGGGGACCTGGGCCCTAGGCCCAAAGTCTCCTGTGATTGGAGAGTTCTCTTAAAACTGCAGATTGCACTGACCAAGTGTCCGGAGCTTCCCTGTTTGTCAGACACTGTGGCAGGTGCCGGTCCCAGCTTTGGGTCCTTCCTGTCATCTAACCCTCACATTGGGTGGTATTTCCAATAGCCCTCTTTCACAGAGTAGGGGACTGAGGCCTGGAGAGGTGAAGTGACTTGCCCTAGGTCATCTAGCCAGCTAGTGAGGGATGCACTCCCAGATTGTCTCACCCCAGACGCTGCTCTTTACCATTTCCCTTTGGTGATGGGAGTGAAGGGGTCCTGTGGGAGTCTAGGAGCTCTGGTGCAGGGGAAGGGCAAGAGTGACAATCCAAAGCCCTGGCCCAGGAAGAGTCTTAGAGGGAAAGTGGGGAGTTTTGGCACTAACCAGTGGGCATGAAGACTGACAGACCCACAAACACCAGCTGGCTTCCCCCTGGAACTAAGTCTGAGGCCCTATGTCTGCTCTCTCACTCTCTCCATTGCTTCCTCCCTCTGTCTCTATCTATGACTCTTCGCCTGTCCCTGTGCAGCCCTCTATTTATCCTTCCTTTCCTTGCCTCCTTCTGACCTTTGGCACACCTGCTAGGAGCTCAGGCTCCCCACCCTGCACTCAACCTCAGTGTCTGCCTTGGCCCAGCATTTTCCCACCCTCCAGCCCTGGTCCTTGCTGTGCCCTCCCCCTGGTACATCCGTTGTCTTCCATCCACTGGCTCCAGCCAGTCCAATCTGATTCATCTTAGGATGTGGCCTTGTGCCAAAGCTAGGGCTTGTCTCTGGCTGGGCCTCAGCAGGTAGTTTAGGCAAGACAGATGGGTGGATAGAAAGGCAGATAAATGACCCCACTCAGGGGCCAGTACCCAGCAGGAGTTAAAGGGCCATTTGTAGACTATCTGCTGGTCTGACCTTGACCAGAGAAGACTCTTTCACACCCTGCTCTTGGCTGATGTTGTGGAGGATTTTGCTTTCCTATTTGTCTGGCTCCCCTACCTCTCTGTGGCTATCTCAGTTTCCTAGGAAGAGTTGTGGAAATTAATTGACAACTTTCAAGGTCAGTCAGTGATTTCTCAGTCCTGCCTAGATCCACCCCTCTGATCCAGGAAATGGAAGTGGCCCTTAATATAAACCTGACCCTTGGAGGGGGACAGGGGACTCATGACCGAGATACAAGCAGTGGCCCCAAGACCAGCATGTGACAAAGAATGCAACATTTTTAAGATCCCATGTCTCCAAGCCAGAAACATCATTTTCAGACTAAGAAAATGAAGGCTTACTTCCAACTGAGGCCTGCAGCCTCTGTCCATCTCGCAGAGGAGCCTGCCACCCTTTTCCTGGGGGAGGTACAACACTCTTAGGACCTGGGGATGGGCCAAATGCATCTACTTTATTGACCCCCTTTCCCTCACAGTGACCCAGACCTTTTCCATGTTTATTTATAATACTAAAAAGTAGAATTGGAATTATTCACATAGTTCTGCATCCAGTTTTATCTCCACAACAGCCCTGGGGGATTTTTCACCTGCTATTACAGATGAGTAGAGCAAGGCTCAGAGAAGTTAAATTATAATGCACAGTGAGGGATAAAGGAAGGATGAAAACCCAGGGTTGCTGAGTCTCTTATTCAACACGTCTAAAATCACAGGAAGGTAGAGGAAGTGGATTTTAAATTTGATTATCATTTGTGTATATGTGCTTGGTGTAGGTTTACAAGACTCTGGAAGGAGTTAAGAGGAGCCAGGAAGAATATTTGTCTTCAAGGAGAAGACTGGAAGACCAGAAGGGTGTGAGAGGTTGCACAAGCAGGGTGGGAGGGACGGACACTCTTTACTGCCTACTTTTTTCAAGTAGAAAGAATTTTAATTTGAAAGAATTAAAGTATGTACAGTTGACCCTTGAACAGCATGAGTTTGAACTGTGTGATTCCACTTATAGGCAGATTTTTTTCAATAAATATGTATAGTACTGTAAATGTATTTTCTCTTTCTTATGATTTTCTTCATAACATTTTCTTTTCTCTGGTTACTTTATTGTAAGAATGCAGTATATAATACATATAACATAAAATATGTGTTAATTAACTGTTTATGTTGGCGGTAAGGGTTCTGGTCAACAGTGGGTTATTAGTAGTTAAGTTTTGGGGGAGTCAAAAGTTATATGGGGATTTTGGACTGTGTGGGGAAATTGGTATCCCTAACTCCCACGTTGTTGAAGGGCCAACTGTATTACCTCTTTGACAAGCAAATAAAAATTGATCCAATTCTTCCCTTCCTGCAGCCTGCCTTCTGCAATTTTCTCTGGGTGTTGTGGTGCTGGGAACCCAGTCAGGTGAGATGAGATGATGGAGTCTGCCAGTCTCAAGTGAAGCCCCAGTGGACACAGCAGCCCATGCAGGTCACCTTGGGAAAGCCTCTGCCCTCATTCAGGCACCTCTTGTCTCAGTTACGTGCTTCATTTAAAGCTGGATTTCTCTGCTCTGGAATTTAGTCTTTGGTCTCACTGCCATCCTGGATTTCACTGTTTTTGGAGGAGGGGGAGCATGGGGTTCTGAGGGCTATGATGAAGGGCTAGGGAGGAGGGGACAAGCAGCTTGCACAGCCACACCTCATCCATTACGCGATCTCTTTAAGGTACAGTGTCTTTGCTCTATGAGATGATGAGGAGATCATCTCTGCCTTGCCCATGTCATTGTGATCCCCGTGAGCATTGGTTGAGACAGTAGATGTCCAATCCCGTGCCAACAGGCAAAATCATGCCTGTTATTCATGGTATGTTATACATAGGGGCAACAGGTCAAGCTAGAAGCCCTGTGATCTGCAGACTCTAAGATCAAAATTATAGTTCCTTGTACTTAAAAAAAAAACAACAAACCTTTTTACTCCAAGTATGTGTTGGGATGTGTGCATACAGTGGGATGGAATGAGCCTGGGTTGTGGACTCAGACAGACTTGGGCATGGCTTTCAGTGTCACTGGCTGTGTGACCTGGGGCAAGATGCTTCACCTCTCTTAGCCTGTAAGATGGGAAAAGAAAGTCTAGAGGGCTAGTAGGATGGTCAGGTGACGTGAGGCCTATGAGACTCCTACCAAGATACCACGGATGTACTCCTCAGACCCCAGGACCTTTGTTCTTTCTTTCCCCTTTCCTTACCTTGTTGGGCACATTTAAAACCCCAAACATTCCCTTTCCAATTATAGTAGTGGTACCTATTCATTGTACAAAATTTTGAAGTATCAGAAAACCATATAGAAGAAAATTAAAACTACTAGTTATGTGACCCAAGAATCAGCACTGTTAACATTTTAGTGACAATCCTGACAGGTTTTTAAGATATGTATTAGTAATACTTAAAAAACAATCAGAATCACATGTATAGCTTTGTGACCAGTTTTTCCCCCTCTACCTAATGCCCTATGGTTAACATTGTCCTGTTTTATTTTAAGCCTTTGAGAGCTTGACACTTAATAATTACACAGGGAGTTCCCTGGTGGTGTAGTGGCTAGGCTTCAGTGCTGTCAACGCTGTGGCCTGGGTTTGATTCCCAACCAGGGAACTACCCACATTAAAAAAAAAAATTTCGGGAGTTCCCTGATGGTGTAGCGGCTTAAGGCTTCAGCGCTGGCGCTGTCCGTGCTGCGGCCTGGGTTCGATTCCCGGCCAGGGAGCTACCCACATACCAAAAAGCAAAAAAAAAAAAAAAAAAAAAAAAAAAAAAAAAAAAAAAAAAAAAAAAAAAAATTTCACAACGCTCTAATGTATCAGTTATTTCCAGTTTCACTTTTGTAAATAGCACTGCAGTGCACATCCTTATTTATATATCTTTATGTGTATATCTGATGATTTCTTGGGATAAACTGCTAGAAGTGGAATTACCACATCAGATGATATACACGTTGCCAGGAAGGCATTTAAAATGTAGAAAGCATGGTGAAAACGGTTTCAGAAATGTATTCTTTCATTCAATAAGCATTTGTTGAAGATTTATTAGATGCCAAGTGGTGGGCCAGGCATGGATGATACAACTGTGAATATTACAGACCCACAGCTGCCTCAGAGGAGCGGTGGGAAAGAGAAGCAAGTTACTGGGCAATAAACACTAGGGTGTGAAGTGCTAGGATAGACAAGGGCAGGGAGAAAGGGCTAGTGGCCAAGGCCTAGGTTGTTACTCATTATTTCTGGCTGGTTTCCCACACATTATAAACTCTTCCAGGGCAAAGCTATCCTGAAACTTCCTGGGAGCCCAATAATCCAGTTTTGACCAGCTGGAGCCAACCAGGATGGGTAACATTATAGACCAGAGCTGGACTCTGGCCAGAACTGTTGGAGTGTTTAGTACTATACCACTGCTTACTAGCAGTAAGACTTTGGAATTCATTCACCTCTTCAAGCTTCTGCTTCTTTGTCTATGAAGTGAGGGAAGCAACAGTGTCTGCTGCATTGGGTAAGCACAAATGAGCAGAAAATAGGGTGATACACATCAAGGGACTGCCTGCCATTAAGTGCTCAGTAAATGGGGGTAGTATTGTGGTTATGGGGCTCAGTTTTTTCATTTGTTCAGTGCAAGATTGGCCTAGGTTAGTGGTTCTCAAACTTGAGTGAGCATCAGAATAATTTAGAGGCCTCGTTTAAACAGTTTCCTGGGCCTTACCCTGAGAATTTGCATTTCTAACAAGTTCCTAGGTGATGTTGATGCAGCTGGTCCAGGATAACACTTTGAAAACCAATGGCTTAAATGAATGCAGCCAGGTTTCCTGGTCTGATGCTCTGTCTTCCACAATAGGAAAAACTCTTTCATGGGTCCTGAATTCCCAGATTGGCAGGGCTTATGTCTGATCAACTTCCACAGCTCCAGTGCAGGCACTTTTACACACTATTATGGGTTGAATTGTATCCTTTAAAAAGTTGACAAAGTCCTAACCCCCAGTACCCGTGAATGTGATCTTATTTAGAAATATGGTTTTTGGAGATGTACCCAAGTTAAGATGAGGTCATTAGGGTGGGCCCTGATTCAATGTGACTGGTATCGTTATAAGAAGAGAAGGACAGATAGAAACATGAAGTGAGAATGCCAGTAGAGGCAGCAATTGAAGCATTGCAGTTCTAATCCAAGGTTTACCAGCAAACCACTAGAAGTTAGAAAGGTGAGTAAGGATTCCTTCCTTCAGGCTTCAGTGGGAGTGTACTGCCCACACCTTGATTTTAGATTTCTAGCTTTCAGAACTGTGAGACAATAAGTTTCTGTAGTTTTCAGCCACCTAGTTTGTGGTATTTCATTATGGCAGTCCTAGGAAACTAATACACTGAGGTATTTTGTTTTAACAGACACCGCTAATGCAAACCTTTTTAAAATGATACATTTCTTTATATGCAATATGACTCCCTCCCCCATACCAAAATTAGGGATGTATTCTTTCATGCAAACCATGACTGCACTGAGGATGAAAGGCTAAGCAGTGAACTCTCACCTGTTGCCCTTTGACCTTCCCACATTCCCTGGGCATATTTTATTATCCCTTATATTTCACCTGTTTATTTGGGGGAAATGTGACAGCATAAGCACCCAATGAGCTGGGAGAGCCTCATGCCTCTGTTTCCATTAGTTGTGTTCCATGGGTGCTGGGTAGGGACCAGGGAAGTTATGAGAGGGTGTGTGCCCTTACCTTGATCCTAGAGACAGTACCCAGGGAGAACTATATCCATCATTATTACATCATTAATGTCAAACTGTGCCCCCTCCCCTGTCCCTATCTTAGGGTAGGTTGGGCATGTGGATCTGTGCTCATTTTCACCTTATTTCAGGCAATTATTAATCTGAAGGAGGCTGGAAGGAATCCCTGCTGGTCTCCTGGCTTTCAGCCTCCTCTCTCTCCTTCTTCTTCAGCGGGTAACCCCCTTCCTTTTTACTCATCCCCAGAGGGCAGCCATCCTCTTCAGGAAAGTCATTCTCTAAAGAAAGCATAGGGCTTTAAATTCCTCCTTGCTTTTATGTTCATGGTCCACACAACCTGGCCTCTGTTGTCTCTCAACCTCTCCTGACCATTCCCCACTCTTCTCTTAACTCCACACCACACCAAACTTCCTTTATTTTTTTTCTTTTTGGTATGTGGGTAGCTCCCTGACTGGGAATCAAACCCAGGCCGCAGTGCTGACAGCGCCAGCGTCGAAGCCTTAAGCCACTACACCATCAGGGAACTCCCAAACTTCCTTTAGAGCAGTGGTTCTCAACCTTCCTAATGCCAAGACCCTCATGTAGTACAGTTTCTCATGTTGTGGTGACCCCCATAAAATTGTTTTCATTGCTACTTCATAACTGTAATTTTGCTACTATTATGAATCGTAATGTAAATATCTGATATGTGTTTTCCGATGGTCTTAGGCGACTCCTGTGAAAGGGTCGTTCGACCCCCAAAGGGGTCGCGACCCATAGGTTGAGAACCACCGCTTTAGAGCCTCCAGCCTGCCATGCCTTCTCTGACTCCCAGATATGACATCTACTAAGCTGTTCTTTCTTGACCACACTACATGAAACATTCCTGAAGAGGGGGAGTGGGTGAGGTTCCTCTGTGCACCTCTCTGGCTCCCCAGCTTCTATCTATAGGAGGGCCCCATTGTCTAGTAAGTGCTTGTCTACTGTCCCTCTCCCCAACACAGGGACCTTCAGCCTGAAGCAGTTAGCTTTGTGGTTTCAAACAGACCCTCAGTGTGGGCTTGTTATATGAGAGAATGGATAAAATGGGTGAATAACAATGATCATCATAATAAAAGTTATTATTCAGACAGGACTTTATGTGAGACTAGCTCTGGGTATTTAAAATCTCATTTAATACTAATATAACCCTGTGTCAGAGACCCATTTATTCCCATTGCACAAATGAATAGAGGATTTGAGAGGTAAAGAGCAGATCTCAAAAGTAGTAAGTGATTAAAATCCAAATCGGCCTGATTTCAAAGCCCGAATGACCCACAATTACCGCACGGACAAAGTCATTGACTGGCTGACTAACGGAGCTGGCGCATGAGGGGAACACTGGACCACCAATATCAATCCTCGTCCTGCCTGTGGCGACGTACGCCTGGGCAAACCGGCGACGCGTGCGCAGTGCAGTGGCGGCGCCCCCTGCGGGCGGCGCGCAGGAGGAAGCGGCGGCGAAGGGCACTCAGTGCGCCTGCGCGCTTGAGGAAGCTGTGGCCGTACTCTGCTGGGTTTTGGCCCTTCGCGCGGCGCTTCCGGCCATGGCACAGCCGGGAAAGCTGCTCAAGGAGCAGAAATATGACCGGCAGCTAAGGTGAGCTGGGGCTCACCGAGTCGGGCGGGCAGGCCAGCGGACTCTTCTGCGCTCGGGCCGGGCCTAAGCGATCGGGAGGTGCGGTCGGGCCTCCCTCAGGCCTCCTGCAGGGCCGGGAGGTGCGGGGCTTGGAAGCCGGCACTCGGGACTCCGGCCTGAGGCTGTGTGTGCTCCTCCAGGGCCGGACTCACCCACCCCGCGGGTGCACCCGCCCTCCTTGTGGTGTCCATTTAGAGGTGCATGGTCCCAGCATCAGCCTTGTCACCAGGGTGGCTGCTAGCCCCGCCTTGCTGATCTCAGGCTCCTAGTTTTGCAGAATGGGAGGATCTCAATTATTACCCCATCCCGGAGGCTGAGAGCGGCACCGAGTGTTAGATATTGTTCTAAGCTAGCACCGTCCAATAGAAATATAATGTTAGTCTCATATGAACCACATATATCATTATACATTTTTTGGTAGCCACATTAAAAAGAAAAGTGAAATTAGTTTTAATGAAACAGTTTATTTAACCCAGTATATCCAAAATATTGCTATTTTAGCACGCAGTCAATATAAAAAGTTAGAGGTGTTTTTCTTTCTTTTTTTTTCACACTTTCTTTGAAAGCACAGCACATCGCTATTCGGACAGAGCCTCATGTCTAGTGTTCAGTAGCTACATGTAGCTAATGGCTACCTTAATGGACACTGCAGGTCTAACCCATTGGGCAGGTCCTTATTTCCTCTCCCTTGCCTTTTCTCATTACATTTCCCATTCTTTATTGAGCATCTTCTATGTGTGGAGGCAATGGAAATAACACAAACGCTTGGCTACCCTTCTTTCTGGAGCCTCCAAGCCAGGAGAAGTTACAGTATATCCATCGCTAAGGACTGGAACTCCTGTTTACATACAACCTGGTACTGTATTAGGAGCTTTAACACTCAATTCTGAGAGCAGCGGTGAAGGCAGACATTCTTTGTTTTGTAGGTGGGGAAACTGTGAGTCTTGGAGGAGTTAGATCACTTGCCTGGTCTCCCATGTTTTAAACTCAGCACCTTCTGGCCTTTTCAGAGCTGGTACTCAGTCACTTCTTTCTGCCTTCAAGCTTTTGGGGAAAGAAGCAAGGTGGCAGATCCCTTGTTACCAACTTTTGTTCTCTTGTAAGTTCTTGGAGTTCCTTGTGTTTTGAATGCAGATGTAACCATACATGGTAGAGCTGAGAAAATACTTTAGGTTACTAATTGACTGTAACACGAGAGTTTTTGCTGAGTCCAATCCATTTAAGAACCAAACTTTACCTTTCATAATAAGAACTAGTTATTGATTTTAAAGTTTCAGGGAGGCAATTTGAATAAAGTTGTGCAGCCAGCTAGCAGTCAACAAGGCCTTGCTTACCTTAGGCCAGCAAGTGTGAAGAGGATTGATTTCTTTGGGTCCTTTCTTGAAACATGTTACCTAGAGATATACCAGTATGCTTTTTGTCTCACTCTCCATCAACCACATAAATCAGATGTCTTCTGTGTGCCCTGCTTTTATAGGAAAAACAGATGTTTCCAGCACTTCTGGTTCTTCTAGGTTTTTCCTCCATTCATTTGACAGGTGTTCAGTGATCGCTTACCCTGGACAAGGCATTGTGCCAGGCGCTGGGGCTCCAGTGGTGGATATAGGGAGTGGTCTGGCCACTTACAGAGCTTAGAGTGGAATGAAAAGACGAATGTTCAGCAAATAAAAAAATCAAATGAGGCAATTACAGTTGTGATACAATCTGGAGGACATACCGGCTGTACAATAAGGGAATCTGCTTTAGCTCAGGTGATAGAGAAAACACGTTAATGTCTATCTGTCCTCCAGGCAATGGCATTTTTCTAATGATTTGGGCTCTAACTATACTTTCTATACAAATAAGGAAAGATAAACTAGTTAATGGGCTTTCTGGGTGAAGGTAACCAGCTTGGCCCAGATGCCATGATACATGTGTAATCATGTATCTTGCCCTGTTAATGATATGCTGGTATGAATCAGGTTATAACATATATTTCTAATCCTTATTACATCTTTGTGCTAATGTATTTATTAATCATGCTATTAGAATGTTCATTGGATGTTATATTTTAAAGCACTCCTGTAGAAGTCAATGTGAGGCTTTTCAGGTGATAATAATTCAGTTTTCTTGGTAAAGCTTTTCTCATTCTTAAAGATGTCACAGTGATAAATCCTGTCTCCAGATCTTAAATATACTGGATCCATGTAACTTAAGGAGAAATGAAATAGAGAACAGAATCGGTTTTAAATCTAAGGCACTTCTTTAATGTTAATGAGTAAGTTATCTGGCTTGAAGAGAGTAATGGACAAGGAACTGGAGGACCAAGTTTCTAGTTCTGATTTGACCTCCCCTCTAACCATGCAAGCATCAACCTGTCTTACTTAGTCTTATGTTACAGTCTTATGTTACATAATCCTCATAACACCTGCTGTTTCTTTCTTACATGTTTGCCATGGTTATCACATTAGTTATTCTATGCAAGGACACTTTAAAGATTGAAGATCACGAAATAAAGTTATTTTTGTGTAAGTTTTTAAAAATACTGAATTTATGTCTTGTTTTATAGGTTGTGGGGTGATCATGGGCAAGAGGCTTTAGAATCTGCTCATGTTTGCCTAATAAATGCAACAGCCACAGGAACTGAAATTCTTAAAAACTTGGTACTACCAGGTAATGTAGTTTTGTGGTTGTAAATTTAGTTCTTTAAGGTTTTAAACTAGAAATATATACTCATATTCTTGACTGGCTCTGTTTTGTCTCCCAGGTATTGGTTCATTTACAATTATTGATGGAAATCAGGTCAGCGGAGAAGATGCTGGAAATAAGTATGTCCTATTCTTTTCAAATATATGCATGTTAGGGAAGGCAGTGTACTGTCACAGGAGAGTGAGGCCTATGTCCCAACTTTACCTCTTCAATTAGGGTGACTTGACTTTCAGGTGGAAATAATTTTTATCTTTAAGATTATGGCAAGGGTGAAGGGAGTTAATATAGGTCAAGTGTTAGCACTGGGCCTGGCAAATAGGTTATTAATAAAAGGTACCCATCATTACTGTCTTTATTGTCATTATTAATGTGAAGGATACTCACTATTTTTCTGTGAAATCTGGACACTTCCTAAGTCCTTGCATTGATTCCTAGATGTTAATATATAATTAACAATAATTGCACTTTTGGATTGTAAGAATAGTAAAAGCTACCTTTTATGTGTGCGTCTTCTAAGCTTAGTCTCAGTATGTCTCTCTCTATACTACATTGTCTCCACAAAAATGCTGTTTTAAAGGTGGCCTGTATATCATTCTTCATTTATTTATTTATTTATATTTTTAATTTATTTTGTATGTGGGTATTTCCCTGACTGGGAATCGAACCCAGGCTGCAGCATTGACAGCGCCAGTGCTGAAGCCTTAAGCCACTACACCACCAGAGAACTCCCCTGTATATCATTCTTTAAAGATGATCATATGTAGACTTTCAGGGCATTCTCAGATTTTGATTTCAAGCTTGCCTTTTCAGGGACTTGCAGTCTGGGAACTCTCATATTTGTCAGTTACAGCAACAATGAATAAATACAAGGAAAATCAGAATTTGATTCATATTGAGCTTTGATATCTTTTTTTGGGTGATAGTATATCCGCAACACAGCCTTTTTATTGGTATTTATAAATAATAAGTCCTATTATCTTTGCTTACCTGGTTGGTTACAACAGCATGTGATAAGAATAAGGTTACTTTTTCTTATGGAGTGTCTGAGCTTGTGCTACAAAATGGCACCCTGTATGATTAGCAGCCTCAGATCTGAGACTTGAGACATGACTAGGGCGTCTGTGTGAAGAAGCCTGAAAAGATCTGTTACAGTTACTTGCAAAAGCAAACAGTTTAATATAGCATTTCCCAAGTGTGGTCTGTGGAACGTTGGTTCTGGGGACTGTTAATGGGCAAAGAGATTCCATGGTCAAATGAAGTTAAACATTTCTTCAATATAAAACTTTAATATCGTGTATTATGTATGTTATGAATCCAATAGGGAAATATGACATAAGGTGTTTCCTAAACTTTTTAAAGCCAGGGAGCCCTCTTCTCTCAGAACATCTTATGAAAGTTATCTGGCTTGAAAGAGTAATGGACAGAGAGCTGGAGACAAAGTTTCTAGTTCTGATTTGACCTCCCCTTTAATTGTGCAGTCATCAACCTGTATTTTGTGATAAACACTTTGGGAAACATTGATTTATTAGTTTGTCTTTGATTATATGTGTCATCCAGTTTTCTTTCTCCAGCAAGGCTGTTCCAATATGTAATCAAAATACAGTTTGTTTTATACTATGAGTGAAATGTACTGGTATTACAAAAAGTTTTCCTTTATATAGTCAAAGAAGCTTTTAATTGTTGTTTATTCTGTCTGTTTTAGTTTTTTCCTTCAGAGAAGCAGTATCGGCAAGGTAAACAATAGTTTGTTACAGAATATAATTGAGTTTGAGCATCCACTGATGCCACTGTGTTTTGATTTCTTGAAAAGCTTTGACTTTGAGGAGCTTATTATTTCTCTGAGAAAAGAGTTAAATTAGCTCATTTTCTGATGTTGTAAATCTTTATATGCTTGGTAGTTTAAGAACACAGAAGTAGTGTCTGTATTTTTACACTGTATCTTATATTAAAGCTAAATCTTGAATGATGTTAATGTTGAAAGGAAGGAATAGTTTGGTTAACAAAGTTTTAACTAAGTTAACCAGAATAGCTTTTATTTTTGTATTTCATATTAAAAATCTTACAAAGCCATATTAGTCAACTTAGTACAGTATTCTGAGTGGAAATGACTGTTTCTTTAATGATTTGACCTCTTTTGTACAGAATTATAAATGTGGGAGGGTGGAGTAAGTCTGAACTTGATCCAGAATATCCTTTCCTGCTATCCAAGGTTTTCTGGTCATTTGCTTAATCAGAAAAGTAGGATGCAAGTCATGTGTTTATTTAAGAACTCTGAAAAGTGATGGTTTAGCTCTGTTTTAAGTAATATTCTGATTGAGTCTCAATTTAAATACTATGAAAAACAGAGTTGTCATATCTGTGCATGAAATTCGGGTAGTTTTGTAGTGTGTTTGCTTGATCTGTAAATGGAGGTGTTATATTTTAACCAAATTTTTTCTAATTCAAGTTAAATGCTTTGTTTTTAAAAAGAACCGAGCTCAAGCTGCCATGGAATTCTTACAAGAATTAAATAATGATGTCTCTGGGAATTTTGTGGAAGAGGTATATATTATTATTTCTGTGCAGAAGTTTTATTTTTTAATTTAGAATTTTGAATCTTTGTATATTTATGATGTTGTGAGTTGAGTTATTTAAACATTGGAATCTAGCATGTGATCTTATTTGTTCTAAATAGCCTGTTTCTGCCATGTTTATTATGATTGTGAAATTGTTGTGTTTTTTTCCCCTGTCCTATTTAGAGTCCAGAAAATCTTCTAGACAATGATCCTTCATTTTTCTGTAGGTTTACCATTGTAGTTGCAACTCAGCTTCCTGAAAGGTAAATTTTTATGTTAATTTATTTTTATTTGGATCTATTATTAGATTTGCATAGTTTTGTTTTCTCTGTGCTGTCTGTGGTTTTTAAAATTCTTAAGTTCCATTGAAATCTTTAATTGGAAGCAGTTGTAAATCTCTAGCATCGAAAAGATGGGAAAGAAAAATACTGAGATGTGGAACTTTTTTAGAAATATATAGAGTAGTTAAATTCAACATTAGTTATTTTTAGTGAAAAAACTAGTTAGAATTAATTATAGGAAACACTTGGGGGTGTTTGCAAGGATACATACATTTTATAAATATTTTCCTCTTTTTTTATGGAAATGTTTAGGAAGTGTCTTTAAGTAACATTCTCCCGAATTTAAAAGTCAAATCTTTCATATCCCTCTAGTCCAAAAGGTATGCTGTCTTTGAAACTGCAACCTTGTAGAATTGCTTGCTTTTCAGCATATCCTCGACTTGCTTATAATGCAATAGATATATCTTTGCATTTATAATTCAGTAAGAAAGTTGCTTTATTTTAAGGCATTTCATGTTTGGCATATATCCATTTGCTTATGTTCTTATTTATTGTGCCTTCCTTTACAGTACATTGCTACATTTAGCAGATGTCCTCTGGAATTCCCAAATCCCTCTTTTAATCTGTAGGACATATGGACTAGTTGGTTATATGAGGATCATTATAAAAGAACATCCAGGTAAAGTTGTTGCACATATGGGGATTGTTTTTGGTTGCTTTAGCTATAATTTTAGAAACTTGACAATTTAGAAAATCAATTTTAAATTACAAAGTAAATGTTTAGCAGCACAACTGGTTGTAGGTTCAAAGTGTCAATCAGAATCAGTAGGCTTTAATCTGGTATTTCCTTTACTTAGCATTATAGGAGGATACAAAGCAGGAGATACAAGTACAGCTCCATGTTATTGGGAGGCCCAGCAACTGTGCAAGTACCTAGGTTTTTTTAATTTTTACCTCTTAACCCACGTAGGGCATGTATGGCTGCCACAGACAAGAGCGAAGGTATGTGGGTAACACTGACACATAGAGGTCACACCACCTTTTCCTCACCAATCTTTTATTCCATTCTCATACAGGCTTAAGCTCCCCCAGTTAGGGTACAATTCCATACAATAAGCAAGGCATTTACCTAACTACTATTCAAAGAAACTGTTATAGGAAATCAGTCATTCATAGGCAGGATTGCATTAGCTCAAGGCTGATGTAAGCCCTTATAAAATTTTAATCTTAAATCATCATAACATTTTCATTCAGTACTCATACATTGCCATTGCTCTGAGCCAGGTATTTTGCCAATGCAATGGTAGCTGTTGGCATTAGTAGTGGCACTAAGTAGTAGTATCTAATTGGGCAGTTAGGGAGTGGCTTGTGAGGATAAGCTTCAAGCTTCTGGCAGGTGCTGCCGGGCCATTTCAGAATTGTAAGTGGGCGAGTGTCAGGGTAAATTTTTAATTTTAAGTGGGTCACTCTGAAGCTGGGTAGAGAATGAATGGATTTGAAGGGGCAGATTAGAGGCAAGGGTGACTGTTAGGAGGTTTCCAGTAGTCTAGGTGAGAGAGAGAGAGAGAGAGAGAGTTCTAAAGGAATCTTGGTTTTTAATTAAAATTGTAGGCCACTTACGATTTCTGCATTTATGTAAAATGTATATGTAAATTTACCACTGTAATGAACAAAACGGTGAAAAAAAATCTGTAGGTGCTATGCCCATTTAAAAATGATAGATTCCCAAAGTTTCTATAATACAGTATATTGCCAGCAATATTACTAAAGAAACAAGTTTATCTTTTGGGATTATTTGTTTTACAGTAATAGAATCTCATCCAGATAATGCATTAGAGGATCTACGACTGGATAAGCCATTTCCTGAACTGAGAGAACATTTTCAGTCTTACGATTTGGATCATATGGACAAACGGGTTGGTAGAATGTGTGACCTTCAATTTATAGATAGACTTAAAATATTTTTTCACCTAAGATGAGAAAATACTATAAACCTCCATATTCCTGTCATCTAGATTACATAGTAACAGCATTGTACCTTATTTGTTGTAAATAAATCTATTTTTTTCCAAAATTTAAAAACCTTTTTATTAAGGAAAAGTGCATTAACTGAACATATCTGTGTAATCAACACCCAGGTCAAGATATTGGACATTAACATATCATCCTTCATGGCCCTTTCCTAAACAAATAGATGTGCTTTTTATAATAGTTGGAATTTGGGGTTGGTGTTTGTTGAAAATTGACTCATTTTGAAACTTATTTTTAGTATTAGAGAATTACCAAGGCAACTAACTGTATATTTTGGTATGGAAATAATAATATTAATAACAAACCATACAATTTAAAGAGTATATGTGTTTTTTGCTAACTACATATTAATTAAAATGCAAGTATTTTGTTCCTCGGAAAACAGAAAACCCTCTTTCTGTAGTCTAGAATTGATATCTAAAATCAAGAGATTTGGGCTTTATTTTTGGGTAGCAGTCTTTGAGACTGTTTTCTTGATGGTATAGTGGGTATGATCGTGGCATATTCCTACCACACTAGGGTCAAATTGGACACTCCCTCTAAAAACAATTGTAAAGCAGTTTTTATTAATCCAGATCATTTTCCTCCATTCATTATTCCACATACACTGGAGGGTGATCATAAATATTGTTGAATTTGTTGAAAGTGATACAGTGTAGTGAGGAAGAAATGTTAATTAATGTTAACTAATAGAATATTTTATTTTCCTTTCATTTTTAGGACCATAGCCACACTCCATGGATTGTGATCGTAGCTAAATATTTAGCACAGTGGTATAGTGAAGTATGTCCTTTCTTAAAAGAAGAAATTGCATATATAACTATTTTCAATTTATTATAAAGGATTTTATTCAAAGGGGTGGGAGATTAAATTTTTTTTCCCTTGCGTGGTTTAGGGGAGGTGGATGCTCTTCTGATCCTAATACTTTTATTGACCAAAAGGAAATTTGAATAAATGTCATTCTGAGAATGGCAGTGGGGAATGAAATATAGAGAAATGGCCCACAGTTTGTTTTCTATCAAGTCAGCCTCTGGTTTCACTCAGGTTTATATATACTGATGAAATCTCATGTGGATGGGAGAAATGGGGAAAACTTTGGACTCTTGATTTGCGTATTTTGAGTTTTTATAACTAGATTTTTAAATTTTTTAACCAATTTAGACAAATGGACGAATACCTAAAACGTATAAAGAAAAAGAAGAGTTCAGAGATTTGATTAGACAAGGTAATATTATGGGATGTGATTAAATGTTGTATAAAATTTGAAAAGCAAGTTGCTTGAAGCTAATGTTTATTGGAGTCTGTCAACACCTTTGTCAGATGATACCATCATGAGCTTTTATTTTATTTTTCCTCAGAGGAGGTTAAAGAGCCACTCTGTTAATTTTAAGAATGACTAATGATAAGCCATATTTCTTCTTAAGGTTCAATATCCGATCTTCCCTTCAGAATCTGACAAGGTTATTTCCATAATGTTGTGGGGAGAAAGAGGGAAGATAAGGGTTGTTGTTTGCTAACCAATTTCTATTTTAATAGGAATTCTAAAGAATGAAAATGGAGCTCTGGAAGATGAAGAGAATTTTGAAGAAGCTATTAAAAATGTGAACACAGCACTAAATACAACTCAGGTATTAAAAGAGTTGCTGAGGGATTCATATAAGAAAGGTGTTTTCTGAAGTCTTCATGGTGAAAGAATTGATTTTAGATTTAAGTTAATATTTTCTAAATTGTATAGTTGATTAGAAATCAATATCTATAAATATAGATAGACTTTTGTTTTAATAAAATTCTGTATTATCTTTGTTAAAATAGACATTAATGCTTCAGTGATACAATGATTTATGGAAATTATTATTTGAAATAATGATTTGTGAATAGTAACAGTTTGAGGGTAGGAATTATATATTGAAGGTGATATTTTGCTGGTCCAAAATAGTGTCTGAAATGTCAAATCTTACCCTGCATTTTCTTTTGACAGTAATTGCTTCAATATAAGAAAGATGTTATTAAATGACATTGTATACCTTAAAAATTACTTGGTGGATCACTCAGTTTTGATGCCTTTTTTGTCATTGTTTATTGTTAAAGCCTGGCCAATGAGGTTTTTGGGGAACTTTGGACTAATAACAACTGACAGTTCCAGTTAGAATTTTCTTTTTTTTTTTTAGAATTTTCTTATAATTTAAATCATCAAAAAATGCTGCCTTTCAAATTAGGAAAGCATTTAAGCTGTCATTACAATGACGTAGCATTGCTGAGTGATTAAAAGTGGGTGCTTTGTGAATCAGTTTTATAGGGTGATGAAAATTTTCTATGTCTTAATGAGATAATGGTTAAAAGTACATATATAGTTATCAAAATGCATTGAACTTTACATGTAAAATTTGTTCATTTCACTGAATATAAAATTTACACCAATTAAAAAACCAAGGTTCACGTGATGGGGGAACAATGAACTAAGCAAACAGATAAATGTACCAGGTGCTATGAACAAGATTAAACCAGAACCAAGAGGTAGAGCATGATGGGGAGGAAGGCATCTGGGGTAGAGCTAGGGCCAAGGAGACTCTCAAAGAGATGTTTTTAAGCAGAAACCTGAGTGAAGTGGCATTCAGAGAGCTGATGGGAGAAGTTTTCAGGCTGAAGAAGCACATGTGCAAAGGCCCAAAAGTAGGATGAAGCTTGGCATTTATTCCAGGATCAGTAAGAATGCCAGTGTGATTGTAGTGAAGTGAACAAGGGGAAAGTGACACGAGGGCTTTGAGTTTGGAGAGGCAGGAAGGACCAAATCATAATAGCCTTGTAGGCAGGCCATTCAAGAATTTTGAGCAGGAAGTGGAGTGACTTGATTTGTATGTCTAAAAAATCATTCTGGCTCTTGTGAGAAGAGACTGTAGGGGACTGGGAGTGGAAGCAGAGACCAGTTAGGAAGTTAGTAGTAAGAAATTTCTTTTTCCCATACAACAATAGAATCAAAGCCTACAATTTCTAAAGTTTTTATTAAGGTATGATGATCATGCTAGCATTAAAAGTCCTTAATTTAACTGTCTAGTTTTTGTCAGAGTGGTTGTCTCTTTCAGCAGGCACTAATTAGGGTGTAAGGTTTTCAAATTTTTGACAACGTGAAAAAAGATAAGACTATAAATCTAGCTTGGTATTAATGTCTGTAATTTTTGTTATATTTTCAAATGTAAATATATAAAAAGATTTATTTTGACTCCTTCTTACTCCATTTATTATGGAAGAGAACAGGTCAGTCTTTAATTTTAACAACAGTGGGCAGGAAGGGACTTTCTTCTATTATCTCTTTTTTCATCAAATCTCCATCTAGTATTGATTCTAAATAAAAGTAAGCAAATTAGAAGTTTGTATTTGATTACAATTGGAGAATTTAAAGAACTTGTTCAGAGAAATAGCAGTGGAAATAAAAGTGGGTAAATTCTTAGTATAAGTAAATGTTTCATGTTCCTTTGTTAGATCCCAAGCAGTATTGAAGATATATTTAATGATGATCGCTGCATAAATATCACTAAACAGGTAATGACAACAACAGGTAAAAGTAGTACCATCTTAAGCTTTGGGTCAAATTCAAATGCCATTTAATACTGATTTTTTAAAAAAATCTTTTAGACTCCATCATTTTGGATTTTAGCTCGTGCCTTGAAGGAATTTGTGGCCAAAGAGGGTCAAGGAAATTTACCTGTCCGAGGCACAATTCCTGATATGATTGCAGATTCGGGGAAATACATAAAACTGCAAAATGTGTAAGTTACTGTTTTCAAACTATGTAACAAAAAAATTAATTTGTTTATTTTTAGAGATGAACATATTTTACTTGTCTATCAGAAATGAGAAATCAAATGAAAGTGTTATAACCTAATTGCTTTAAATACAGGCTAAAGAATTTAGGGGGCAGATTTTTTTTTAAAATAGAATTTGTATATTATAATAGTTTTAAGTTCACAGCAAAATTGAGTGGAAAATAGAGCTCTGATATTCCCCCAGGGGGGCAGATTTTTTTCTTAACATATTGCATGATAAAACCTAACATTTGAACACTTAACTGTGCCATGAGATGTTCTGTGTATTAACTAATTTAATATTCACAACAACTGTATGAGAGAGATACTATTGTCTCATTTTTACAGATGAGGAAACAGGTATAGGAAAGTAATTTATTCAGGGTCAGACAGCTGGTAAATAGCAGAATCAGGAATTGAACCCATGAAACCCATCTCCATACTCTTTAACTATGGCTCTGTGCTGTCTTTTACCTGTAACTTAAAACTTTGAAGTCTTTAATTGGGATGGGTTTATTATTAAGTTTCATAATTTAAAGAGTTCATGACTATAGACACCTACTATCTAGGCATCACTAGCCTGAACCCAGATAGACAGTCATATAGATATTTTCTCAGTGGATGTTACCCTTGTGTAGCATGATGCTGATGAATCCAGGGCTGATGACTTCGTTTCTTCAAGGGTCATATATGTTACACAGAGATCTCTGTTGTCTAAGCAGATTGCACTCTTCAAAGTCTCAGTCATTGTCTAACAAATCTTTGTTGCCCTAGCCTAAAAGTTCAACTACTTAAAACTTTGAAAATTTCAGTTGAGGATAGAAACAAGTATGATCTCACATTGGAGATAGTTAGCTTAACACTGATAATCTTTTAGAGCAAGCTATTCTAACCCAAGGCCCACGGTATATATGTGGCCCAGGATGGGTTTAAATGTGGTCCAACACAAGTTCATAAACTTCCTTAAAACATTACAGAAATTATGCACAGACTTTTTCTTTTTTTTAGCTTGTCAGCTATTGTTAGTGTTAGTGTATTTTATGTGTGGCCTAGGGAATTCTTCTTCCAGTGTGGCCTAGGGAAGCCAAAAGATTTAAATACCCCTGTTTTAGAGGGTCAAGATGTAAATAGATATAAAAATTTTACATGACTTTGTAGATGTATAGTTTTGAAGTATTCAACTTTCCTTGGACTTGACTTCAAGGATATAATAAATCATGTTCTTTCAGGAACATGTTTTGTCAGGTCCTCTGTCAAAAGCATGGATCATGGATCCCTGTACAAGGGTAGTTTTTAAGTTGGATGCTGTTAATTATAGAGGGAGCCCAGGTTTTAGTGGATTCCAAGAGTCTATCACCAATACTGTGAAGATTCCCAACTTAACAGGCACTGCTGGTAGCATTTCCATGGCATTTTCACATACAACATTGTGTATGTTGGCAGACCAGTATCTTTTCATGAAAAGTAAAGAAATTTTTTGTTTTCTTCATGATACTTAAAATTTGCTGATTTTAAAATTTGTTAATAGTAGCTTTTTGTTTTTCTTTTCCAGTTACCGAGAAAAAGCAAAGAAAGATGCTGCTGCTGTAGGTAATCATGTTGCCAAATTGCTGCAGTCTATAGGCCAGGTAAGCTGCTGGGCACCCTGCCTCTGATGGACATGACAGCTCCAGGGAGTCCTTATTGCATAACTCCAGGCAGAAAAGGTTTAGAGATGGAGGGCATGGCACTGGCTCTGTGCTTCTTTAGAGGGGTCTCTCACTTGCCTGCCTGATGAGAAAGACTTTTAAGGAAACAAGGTGTTTTTCCAAGGCTCTCCCAGCACTTGGAGAAAGCCTCCTCATCTCACAGTGATTGGCTTTGTGCTGTATGTACCCTCTGTTAATCTCCTCTTTTATCCTGGACAAAAATCTACATTTATCTCTTTACAGGCACCAGAGTCCATTTCAGAGAAAGAACTAAAATTACTCTGTAAGTCCTCTTTAATTAATTTCCTTATTTTGCTTGATAAGGGAATATTCCCAGAAATTTTAAATAGTTGAAATATAAAATTTTCCATGGTATCATTGGTGTAGATAAATATAATTATTGGTTATTGGGTAAGGTTTTTTTTTTAAGTGGTGAAAAAGTAGTTTATTAGTAATGTTATGGAAAGTACTCTCCAAAGAGGTAGGAGTGGGCTCAAGCAAGTGGCTTAAGAGCTAAGATTTTTTTTTCCTATTCTTATAATGTAATAAATTGAGAGAGAATTTTAAGACTGGGTTATAGGTAGAGCATATTTATCTCTGGCAATGTTAAAAAGACATGAAGCTCAATTAATTGAAAATTGTCACTAGTGCTGAATTACTTTCAGCTTATTAATTTTAAATAATTTGGGAAAGTTATCTGAAGGCTTTGGGTGTGAAGTCTTGAGTTATACATACATCGACAATATTGGTTTAACTACTAATTTTGATCTGTGTTAAATGACTATAATGGAATTGAGAAGTTTGCCATCTAATTTCAGAGTGGCTATGCTCTTTTTGATAACTATTCAGTAGGTCTGTAGCATTTTTATTTAAGAGTTAGCTTAATAATAATAAAATCTGTTTTACTTGCTGTCTGAAGATTTTTCCCTGCAGCTGCTGTCCCTGGTTTCTGCAAATGTCTATATTTTGTATGCTCCTCAGCCTTAAAATATATTTATCCAAGTTCTCCATTTCATGACTCTTCCACAACATTTGTTTAGGCTTAATGTTTTGTTCTATTATTAATCTTGTACCTTATTTCTGCATTGCAATTATATGATACCAGATTAAAAGCTGGATGTTGGGTATTTAAGGGTTTATTTTCTGTTCTCTCTATTTTGGGGTATATTTGAAAATTCCCATAATACAAAGTTTTTTGTTTTTTTTTTTAAAGCCTTACATATACCGGGAGTACAATATATATAACATTCCTTTAGGATTACTTATCCATTGTAATGATATTATCCTTAATAATGATGAAGACTATTTTTTATTGAGTCCTATTAGGCAATGTGCTAGGTATATAGTTTAACACAGTTACACATTTGATCCCCAGGACAACTTTCAAAGGTAAAGATTATTATCCTCATTTTATAAATGGGGAGATCTGCGGCTCAGAGAGGTGCCTTTACCTACTTAGTGCTGAACTGATTGTAGTGCCAAGAACATGAATTTAAGATAACATGTTCTAATGCCTTCTCTGCTAACCATTAGAGCCAAACGGAAGACATTTCTTCACATTTCCGTGTTGATAAAGAGTATACACACAATTTCCTGATCTTAAAATGACCTGTGATATGGAATATTCATGAGTCTCAGCAGTTTGTCTCTATAATGTCTTTCCTGTTATTCAGGCAGCAATTCTGCATTTCTTCGAGTGGTAAGGTGTCGATCCTTAGCTGAAGAGTATGGCTTGGATACAGTTAATAAGGATGAAATTGGTGAGTATATTAATTTTTTGATGGTAGGTTATTAATTTAATTTTAAAGATAAATATTTTGTGAATAATAGTATTGAGGAATAGAACTGAGGATACATAATATGAAGGATAATGGAAATGTGTATACTCTGAATTTTATTCTCTAAACCTATCCAAGTAGTCTTAATTTCAAAATACAAAATTTAATGTATACATAAAATCATATTTAAGTACGTCTAACTTGTATGATATGTAGTAGAGCTAAAATCAGCATGTTACTACTTTAGTAGAGATTATGTGACTAGCTAACAGTCCATAAGACAACTGGGTTTCATCTGAATGTATGTCCTTTTATTTTATTATTATTTATCATTTTCTATTTAATATTTTGTCACAAAATATTAAAATTTTGTGATAAAATTGACTTGTGTCTTGAAACTAGAGTATATAGTAAAATCAGTCCTTCATTGTTTTTATGTCATGAATTACCCAAATTACATCAAAATTATTTTTTCTTTCAGCTTCCAGAATGGACAGTCCAGATAATGAGATAGTATTATACTTAATGTTACGGGCTGTGGATAGATTTCATAAACAACATGGTAGATATCCAGGTAAAAATAGTAGTCGAATTATCAAATATAATAAAATCTTAAATAAACACTTGAATTAAATCTTACAGTGTTCTTCAGTGTTTACAATTGGTCTTTGAATTTTATATTACAAACAGTTTATTTATTTATTTTTTATTATTATTATTTTTTACTTATTTATTTATGTGGTAGTTCCCTGGCTGGGAATCGAACCCAGGCCGCAGCATTGAAAGTGCTGAAGCCTAGCAACTACACCACCAGGGAGCTCCCAAACAGTTTGTTTTATAAGTGTAACTCTTTGCAAATAGTGTTTGATTCTGAATTATTATAGAGGAATGTTGGTTGAATATAGAAGACTTTTTTTCTGTCAGTTTCCATAGTTCTAAAATTCACACTGAGTTTGATTTACTAAAAATGGAAAGCCACAAAAAGTATGGCAGTGACTTGTGAACTCAGAACTCTGAAAGATGTAGTGATTTCTTTGCTTGGTATCTAATTTTTGTTATCTGTAAATGTAGTAATTGGGGAATTGGCATAATATCAGAGATCTTCAGTTGCCCTGAATATTTTTATTAAGATGATCATTTTAATCGTGCAAGATTGTTGCATAGCAGTACGTTATAGGTTTATCATAAAACCTGTTGCTTCAGCTGATGTTGAATGCTTACCAAGTTAATCTTAATGAGCAAATTTAGCAGAAGAAAGAAAATGAATAAACACTAAATAATGCATTGCTTTATTTGTGTTATTTTATTAGAATGTATTTTTTGTTATCTATTACGTAACAAACCATTCATCCCCAAACTTAGTAGTTTAAAACAATACATTATTATCTGATGATTTTGTGAGTTGGCTGGGCTCAGTTAGGCAGATCTCAGTGAGAAGAGGGAATTTCACAGAATTATATGAGGCCTGAAACTGGAGTCATTCTGAAAGCTTCATTGAATTAGACATCCAGGAAGACATTTTCACTCAGCTATCTGGCACTTTAGTTGGAATATCAGGAACTGCCTGGGGCTGGTCAGGCATCTGTCACCACATAGTTAGCTGAGGGTTCCTTTTAGTATAGCAGTCCTAATATAGACTTCTTATGTGGTGGCTGGCTTCCCCAGTTAACATTCCAAAAGACCCAGATGGAAGGTACAAAGCTTTTTATAACTTAGTCTTGGAAGTCACACAGCATCACTTATATTGTGTTCTGTTGTCTTCACATGGCCAATTTAGATTAAGAGTGGAAGGGGATTACATGAGGGCACAAAAGGGTGTTTATTGGGGAGCCATCTTGGGAGACTACTATCACATAGAGTACAGGTTTTGAACCTAGGTTCAGATCTAAGCTCTATTGCTTACTGTGTCTCTTGAACTTGGGTGAGTCACTATTTCCCTCCAAGTCTCAGTTCTTTCATTCGTGGAATGGCAATAATAGTATCTACTATATTAGATTGTTAGGATTAAATACGTGATGTACAAAAAATAGATAACACACTGCCTAGCATCTTGTAAGTACTCAGTAAAGGGTACTGAGTAAAGGGTAGGTATTACCATTGTGAAGAAGAGTATTGATGATAGTTTTAAAACCAGAGTGGTTAAAAAATATTGTTGGTTTTTATAATACCTGGATCTTATGGCAATTATATTTTTCATTCCAGGAATAATAATAATATTTATAATAGTTTACCTTTGGAGACATTATAGTTTAATCATTAAGAATTGTCTAGGCTCATATTTCCAGTTTTGCTATTTATGAGCTAAGTAACTCAGCCAAATAACTTAATCTGTGCCTCAGTTTTCTCCTCTGTAAAATGGGGATAATAGTACCTATATCTTAGGGTGGTTGTGAGGATTAAATAAATCAATTAATGTGTACGGTAGACTCCATTAACTGGGAGCGCCAGTTGCTTGAGTTCCAGTTAACCAAGAGTCTACTTATATTTATCCAGCATCTACTAATCCCCACAGGCGCTGGTTAACCGAGAATCTATGTATATGGTGCTTAGAACAGTATCTAGCATCTATTAATGCTGAATAAATGTTTCTTGTTGTTTTATATCCTGTCATTTAATTTCTTGGAAATGGATAATAAACACCATCATTTTTAAGGGTATAAATAGGACATTACTTTCTTATTCATTTAGTTCTTCTATCAAAGAAGTTTGGATTATCAACTGTGTTGCAAGATACTCTTCAAGATACTGGGTATGGAGCAGTGAACAAAATAGACTTATCAAACTTGAATTTTAATAGGCATTTGATGGTTTCTTTGATGGTTACTGTTTTGTGATATTTGCAAATATTGGTCTCATACTTTGTTATTTTTGTTTTTTAGTTTCATACCTTACTGTTTTGACTAGAACACCTGAAACTGGATTAAATAAAAGAGATAGCCATTCATTTTGAATCACATATTATTTTAATGAAAATTAATTTACATATATATTTTTAGGGGTATCTAACTATCAAGTTGAAGAAGATATAGGAAAGTTGAAGTCGTGTCTCACGGGCTTCCTTCAGGAATATGGACTGTCTGTAATGGTGAAAGATGACTATGTCCATGAATTGTGAGTATTTTTTAGGGCATATAAGAGATAATATCTGTATCTGCCATAAGCTAGTCTTAAATTCATGTCTTTATCCTTTCCTGTAGTTGCCGATATGGAGCTGCTGAGCCACACACCATTGCTGCATTCTTAGGGGGTGAGTTCCAAAGATGATAAGACTGTCATGTGTTGTTACATAGGACAGTTATGAAGTTCTGTTTTCTTAGTTATTTTAACTAGAGAGGTCAGTGAAGCAGGATGTTATATGTTAAGTGGCCCAATGCCATTATTATTCCCTCACTTCTTCCAGGTCTTTCTTCAAATATTATCTTCCCTGTGAGGCCATCCCTGACTCCCTGATTTAAAATTAAGTCCATCTTCTTGTACTCATACCCTCCTTCCTTGCTTTTTCTCCTTCACCCTTGGAGTCATTTGACATATTATACATTTTACTTATTTGTAAATGATCTCTGCCTTGCTATTAAAAAGTAAGGTATGTGGGGGCAAGGATTTTTGTCTTTTGTTCCCTACCATATTCCTAGTGCCTAGAGTGGTATCTGGTATGTAGTAGACCCTGACATTTTATTAAATCAGTGAATGTTTGTGAAAGATGAAGCTTCAGATTATAAATGATGAATAATTTTTTTTTGGTAAATTTCTTTTTCTTTCATGTTTTTGAGTGGTTACAGCAATCTGGGAGTTTTTAATATAGATTCTTTCCAAATTACAAATGTATTTAGAGCAAATATACCTTTATTCCCTTTTTATTATAAAAGTAAAGCAGGCACAAAGTAAAATTCAAATGCAAAAGAAGGGTGTCCTTTCAGAAACTTTTCTGCCTACAGTATCCTTTAAAATGCAATCAACCATACTACTGTTTTGACGTTTTTTTACTTACATCTTGCTAATCTTTCTAAACCACCATAATTAAAAACACTTCATTCTTTTAAACTGTAGCATAATATCCCAAGGTGTGAATGTATAAAACAAAACTTTTATTTCCTTTAATAACATAGTTATAAAAAATTAGTCCTTTATTTTGATATGACTCGACTCAGTTTACTGTTTTGGATAACTTTTAAACACCTTTGCTTTTGAAAAAAGGAAAGGTTTTCTTTACAGAAGTGAATATTGTTATATAACTTTTTTATTGTTAAATTTATTGGGGTGACATTTGGTCAGTAAATACTACATAGGTTCCAGGTGTACAGTTGTACAATGCATCATCTATGTGTTGCACTATGTTTTCATAGTGCACCCAGAGTCAGTTCTCTTTATATACCTCTTAATTTACCTTTTTCAAAGATTTGCTTTTCTTTTTCCTTGCAGGAGCTGCTGCTCAAGAAGTTATCAAAATAATCACCAAACAATTTGTAATTTTTAATAATACTTACATTTATAGTGGCATGTCACAAACTTCAGCAACTTTTCAGTTGTAGATTAAGCACCCTAGGTAGTGCATTAGTAATTGAAACTGTAATTGCCTCAGATTGTGATCTAATCTATAAAATTCTGCTAAGGGATTAACAGTTAAATTGTTTGCTCAATAAACATTTTTCTCATTTGTAATAATGTAGTCTTGTTGTTTGTGGGGGGTGGGGTGGTGAAGGAAGAAACACTCATTTTCCCAGAGAATAAAAGCTATCCATTTCTAATTGAGTTAGATATTTTTGACTCAACGTTAGTTATCATAGAAAGCTCTTGTGTTTCATTAGAAATAGCTTAAAATATTCTTTTCTTACAGTCTTAATGAATTTAATCCATGTGCAGATTTTAGCAGTTTTCATTATTTGTTAAAACTAATGGAATTTTAAACGCAAATATTTCAGGTGTATTCTTTTATCAGAAAACAGGGACAGGATGCAACCTGTTGGAGAGAGGAATGAGGCCGGGCTCAGGGCTCTGAAGGCTTCCCCCATCAAGCCTGCACACCCATGAGGTCATGGTTCCAGAGCCTTCCTCATCAACTTCAGAGCCCACCCAATTAAGTCCTTGAGGCGAAAGCCCCTGTAGGCAAAGGAAGCCCTAAAAACCCGGGGCGGTGAGATTGAAGGATCTCCCCTTCGCGTGGTGACTTTCCACCACATAAAAATGCCGCTTCCACAGGCTTGCTGACTCCTGCCCATGAAAGACATTTAGTGGCTGGGCGCGGAGGAGGTGGGGCGGGGGTGGGGCGGGGCTTCCGGAAGTCCCACCCCACGGACGCAGGCGTCTTGGTGGTGCGCTGGCAACAAAGAACAAAGGGCGGGAACCCAGCGTGCAAGGTGTCTAGAGAGTAAAGGTCAAGGGTCATGGCTTCGGCCTTGGCTTCCTGCGTGTTGGGGTTCTCCCCCAGCTCCGCCCCGTAGCCAGTGGGTTGCCTACTGTTGGCTGCGGCTGGCAGGCCCGTTGGCCCTCAGAGCTACTAGGTTGCGGAACGCCCCACTGTTCGCTTCTTAACCAGCCCACGTGAGGGGATGTGTTGAGCTGGTGGGAAGGGGCCTTGGTAAGCAGGCAGCAGAGCTTGGCAGCAGTACCCACAGCAGCTAGTGGGACAAAGAATTGGCACGTACCGTTTAGTCAGAGGCCTAGAGCCTGGCAGTTTTCGACCAGCTTTACTTCAGAATCCGCTGGCGCCTCCTGGGTGATTCTGATGTAGGAAAGGGGTGGGAACCATAGGTGAGGTCGTTCCCCTGATAGTGGGCGGGGTGTGTATTCCACAGCAACTAATGGGGTGGGCATGGTAACGGGGCTGACTGTCGGGCCCACCCGGTGCTGGTGAATCTCCAGTGGTGGGGCCTTGAACTAGCGTGCTGGTCCTTTGCAGGAGTTGGGGAACCTGGTCTAAGAAGAGACTGAGGGACCACTTTTGCCCTTCAAAAGTTCTTCCAGCTCTTTAGGTGATCCAGGCCTTGGAGTGGAAATTCACGAAGTGGAGTAGGCTTAGCCTCCCTCCTGGAAAGATCAGGTACCGCTACTTTGCCAACTGGGAGGATTTATGCGAAAGGGCTGCTGCTATCTACTGAGCCTGGGAGTGTAGCGTGAACTGCCGCCCGGTACTCTCAGCTTGTTTTCTGGACCTCATTGACTTATTTCTCAACTTACTTAAGCTGTTATAACAGAAATTTTATGTTACATGTACTGGCATAGTGGCCCTTTCTCCCTTGCCTCTCCTGCTTTAGATGGAATTTTCGGCTATGTATGAGTCCAGGCTGTCAGTCACTTAAGTGATGGCATTTAGTGGTGGGAATTTTCAGCCCTGTTAGCTTCACACAGAAAGATGTTACGTATCTTTTTGATATTTTGGGGTGATAGTTAGATTTTACAAAGCTTATGTCAACATTTTCTAGCTCAGGCGAGAGGATAATGTTCAGCCATTCTTTTGCTTAAATTTGAATTTGAGTTGTCCTGTTTTGGGTAGTAGATTGAAATGTATGAGGTTTCTTCCTGTTACCTGGAAAAATCTCCCCCATTTTTTTCTTTGAGAATTCAGTAAATTTTGAAATTTTATTCATTACAATTTGCATCTATTCACTAAATTGCTAAAAACAATCTGCTTTATTAGGCATATTTTTTTCCTTAATAGGCTATATATTATAATTTTAAATTTAATTTTATAATTATCAGTCCTTTGAAAGTTCTAACTTCTCCTTTGCTGTGGATGTTTTTAAACACTTAGCTAGTTAATAGATAACTTGTAATTAATGTAAATACTTGGTACTTGGCAAACTGTTAATTTTACTGTGCAAAATAACCATTTCTTAGAAAATAGTATAAGAAAGGCAAAGGAATAAAAGGTAGTGTATATTGTCAGTTTGAATTTCAAGACATTTACATTTTAAAATTATATCCCTTTTTAAAAATAAAATTATATTAAAAAGCAGAATATATTAATTAAAACTAAGAAAATAGTCCTTAAACTCTCTCACAAAGCAAAACATTCACAATGATACAGGAGTTCATTTTTTTTAACATCTGTGTTTAAAGTTAGTCTTCTTTTTTGAAATCTTAGCTCATTTACTCAAATGTAATGCATAATTACATATGGGAGACAACATAAAACTGTAGCAGGCAAGCATATAGGGCCTGACTTCGGATTTTCTTGGTTCCCATTTCAGCCGTGGCACTTACTAGCTATTTGAACTGGGCAAATTGTTTACCCTTTCCTCATCTATCTTCATCCTTATAACTCACTGGTAGGGTTATTCTAATGACTAAAAAGATATTTATTAGGTTTATAGAACAGTTGTCTTACAATAGGACTTATGGAACATTAGAAACTTTTATTATAAAAATTATGAATAATAGAAAACAGTGGAATAAAACAGCATAGAACCACCAGCTAAAGACAAGTGTTATGTTGCTGTTTTCTATCTAGTTTTATCTTCTGTTTGCCTCTACATAATTAGGATCATGCTGTAGATAAAATTTTGTCTTACTCTGCTTGATTAACATTATAACAGAAGCATTTTTCCTTGCTATTAAACATTTTGAGTAAATAATATCCTGTACTGTAATGTACCTAACCATTCCTTTTTTAATGGAATAGTTAGGTTAAAAAATGGCAAAATTAGGATATATTTGTAAAAGATTCTCACATTTATTTAAAAATTTTTTATGTGGGAATCTTTCTCATCTTGAAAATGAGAATGAAAAATAGGATAATTCGATATTTCCCTTTAACCATGTAGTGTTGGAGCACATACAAATGATAGAGTTCTGTGAGTCCTGATTTATTGCTCTAAGAAGTTAATTGGACTCGGATACATTTTTCTAAAAAATCAATTCAGCATTTTAAAATAAAGCATATAAGGGGCCATACCAGGATTACCAGTTATTTTTAAAATTCTTCTAATAAATGGTATATAAACAAAGGTTTAAGCTTAATAGTGGAATACTATGTTGAAAAGAAGCATGGATTGTTAGAAAAATTTTTGCTATTAAGCTAAGCTTGTGAAGAGAAATGCAGTTTGAGAGAGAGAGAGTTACAGTTTTAAATTTCTGTTTCATGGAGGGGTGCCCAGTCTGAAACAGTGGGATGAAAATTTACAGCAAAGAAAATAAAGAAGTAGGACCAGAAGAGGATCAGGTAGATTCAGTTAACCAACCATTTGTGTGTTTATTTAATAAAATGTGTTGAATATCTGTTGTACTTAAGAATGCCAGATGCATTTTTGTATGTTTTCACATTTAATCCTTGTAACAACTCTATGAAGTAGGAATTTCCTCTTTTACAGATGAGGAAACTGAGTCTCAGAGAACTCAAGCACACCCTGTATTACATATTTAATAAGTTGTAGATTCAATCCCTGCTCCTCTGGTTTCAGAAAAACTATACTTTCCATACTCCTTTGCATTTATAATTCTGAAATTCTCAAGCATTGATTTATAATGAGAAAACTATATTTATCTTACAGATGAAATATAAAGAAAAAGAATACAAATAAGCATGGAGAGTGAGGACAGAAAGAAAATACAAGGTAAGAAATTCATGGATCATATACCTGGAATTGGTTTTACAATGTATTTGTGGGATATACTGCAGATTATTTGACAGGGCCCAGGAAATGAGTAATTCAGCAATTTATGTAAGTATTTATTGTGCACCTGTGCGTACTCTGTCACACTGACTTTAGGAAACTGACATTCTAATGGGAAAAGGCATACTGATAATTAGAATGCCATATGATAGCTGATTTATGGAGGTATAAACAAGAAGAGTTGGGAACCTGAAAGAACTACTGTCAGAGTATGACTGGAGGTACAGATTTCAGAGTTATCTTCAGAAAGATGGAAATTAAATTCACGCATATGGAGGAGATTAACCAGCAGAAATGTTAAAAGAGAAAATAATGGGAAATAGTGTTCTCCTTAATGCACATCATCGCATAAGGGTTTGGCTGAGGAGGAGAGTCCTCAAAAAAAGACTGAGAAAAGCTTTTCAGAAAGGTAAATGGAGAGATAGTCAAATATAAATGTGGTATTTTTGGAAATCGGCCTTAGTGTTACCATACTTTCTAGTTCCGGCCAGACCAAGGTCCTCCTGCCCAATGTTGTTGAAGCTAGTAGAATGAGAGGGAATTTAGTAAAGCAGAGCAGAAAATTTATTTTTTGATCCAGGAATAGAGAGCTCATATTCTAACTGGCATCTTCTTTTCAACTGGGAAGGAGCCTTCTGTATAGGTTGTGGCTTGGACTGATTAAATTCTTTTTTAGGGATGTGTAGTTATTCTTCTGTTGAATGTGGGCCTTTGGCGCGCAGTCCTTTTTGTACTGTATGCTCCATCACCATCTTTGTTTTGGGCTCAGCACCTTGGTCTTTGTGCTCAGCCCTCTTTGTTTTGAAGTCAGGAATCTTTTTCATTTTCTGTAAGCAAGCATAACTTGTGACATAGTGTAGGTATTGAGAAGCATTAGATTCTTTTAGATGATAGCCCAGTAACATTAGAAGAATGTTTTGTGAGAAAGATTACTTGAAAGCATCAGTGTCAAATGTCCACAGTTTGTATAGAATTGATACTATTTCTTCCTTTAATATTTGGAAGAATTTATAAATGAAGTCATCTGAACCTGGAATTTTCTTTACAGAAAATTTTAAATTGATTTCAAATTCTTTCATAGATACAGGACTATTTAGGTTATCTGTTTCTTCTTGGGTGTGTTTTGGTAATTTGTGTTTTTCTAGCAATTTGTTTATTTCACCTAAGTTATTGACTCTCCTAAAGGTATGAAGTTGTACATAACCATGATTATTTTTTGAATATCTTTAGACTCTACGGTGATGCTATCTCTGTCATTCTGATACTGATAATTTGTGTCTTTGCTCCTTTATTTCTGATCAGTTTATCTAGAGGTTTATTAGTTTTGTTGATATTCTCAAGAACCAACTGTATGGTTTTTCTGTTTTGTATCTCATTGATTACAGCTTTGATTTTTATAATTTATTTCCTTCTAATTATTTTAGGTTTAATTTACTCTTTCCCTAGTTTCTTTAGGTGGAAGCTGAGGACATTAATTTGAGACCTTTTTTTTTTTTTATAATATAGGCATTTAGTGTTAATAAATTTCCTCCTAAATACTGCTTTAGTAGCATCCCACAAATTCTAAGATGTTATATTTTCATTTTCATTCAGTTCATTTGTAAATATTTAACTGTAGCTTTATTTATAAAGAAAATAATATTTGGATTTTCTATTCCTGTATTTCATGAAAGGGGAAAAATCAAATAATTTTAAGAAGTTTCTTTCAAGTTCTTTTATTTAAGGGACCTATTTCTCTTATATGTCTTTATTGTTTGTTAGATTATAAAAGTAATGCTTACTTATTTAAAAAGCAAACATTACAAAAATATGTATTTAGAAAGTGAAATTTAAATGGTTATTTTTTGAAAGAAAACATTTGGCTTAGAAATAATTAAAATTTTGTTCTTTAGAAATGAAGACTGACCTGAACTTATTATTGGAATGTCTGAAGTATCAAATAGACAACCCTTTTTTACAGAAGGAAGCTTTGGTCACTATTCATTCAATTTGTCAACAAAACAGTAAGACATGATAGTTCATTTTTACTTGTGATCCTAGTTCTTTAGTATTGTGATGTATGAAATATGCATAGTTCTTTCTCTTCCACTCAGTTGCTCAAAGGTATATGATTTATTTTAGCTTTAAAAGAATAATCATAATAAGTATCATTTCTATTTTGTTTTGTCTGTATACCTTATAGGTAATGCTGTTGTTTATTTTCGGGAAATTGGTGGTTTGATGTTTGTAAAAAATCTTGGAAAGTCAAGTGAACATAGCATGGTAAAAGAAGCAGCCTTATATACACTAGGAACTATTGCAGAACAAAATGGTAAAATAAATAAGCTTTATTATCCTTCAAGCATTGTGTTACACTTTACAAACTACTAAAATATAATTTTAAAATTAAATTCAGTTTCTACCTGATAGTTCTATTTAGGTATTTTATTTATTTATGTAAATTAATGCATGCCAGAGATTATATTTAACTTATTAACTAATGAAGGAACCTGTAAAATGTTACCCCTGTTTCAAAGGCAGTAGCAAAAAACAATACAGGGTATGCCTGAAACCTATGTAATCCTTGCTAATAGATGTCACCTCAGTAAGTCTAACAATAAAAATGAATAAAAAAAAAAATCAATACAGGTACAGGCATTTTGGAATGCTGAAATAGATTTATAAATAGGCCATAACTGGTTAGTATCTGCAGGGCCATAATTAATTGCATTCTACTGTCCAAAATGTTTTGCATTTCTATGGAGAAACGTAACTTGCATTACTATCAGTTTTCTACAATTTACAGAGTTGTAAAATAGTCCAAGATAGAGAAAGGGCACAGTTCATCTAAAAGAATATCCTACAGAGGATATTCAGTAATCATTTCCATCTAGTTCAAAATCTTTCACAATTATCCTTGTTATTAGTTGGAAACTTTTTTTTTTCACTTTGCCTTTACTACCATGCATAAACTTTTTGTTTTGATGGAAATAAAATTCACCCTTCTTTGCTCTTTTTGTTTCTGTATTTGAACCATAGGAAAGTTTTCCCTAGTACCAGGTTGTAGGGGAATCCACCCACATTATCTTTTGGTACTTGTATGGCTTTATAGTTTACTTTTACATTTTTTATTATTTTTTAATTTTCCTGAGGTATGATGTGATGAGTGGCTTGTTTTATTCTTTTTATATGTCAATCAGCTCTCCTAACATTCTTATTAAAAAGTAGATCTTTTCATATTTATTTGAGACGATGCCATCATCACTTAATGAATTTTCATATGTGGTGAGTCTATTTCTGGTTTTTCTATTCTTTTCATTGTCTATATATCCAGGTATTTGAATCAAAAAATGAAGATGACCTATGACCATCTTGTATGTGGAGAAATATGCTCTGGATATACAAATTTATGTTGCAAAAACATTTTTCTGTAATATACCTGAAATGAATCTAAACCATTGGTTTGTTGAACAACTTTATATTATCATATTTTCATCCATTAAGTCATTCTCCATTGCTTGTTAAGAATCAAGCTGTGTGCTAGGCATTGAGTATAAATAAAATATTGTCTTTGCCTTTGAGAGAGAGTCTAATAGCTGGTTGTAGACACTGGGTAAGATATTAATTATATCCTTGTGCTTAAATTGTTTTTTAAGATTCTGTTTATTGCATGATTATCACTCAAACACAAAAAACCCCCTCACATAGGTATCATTTTTGCTTTTTGGAAAGGTATTTTCTTTTCTAGAAAAGTCTTAAAAAATAGCACAAGTATCATTTGTTCCTGTTTTCTAAAGCAAGTTTCTGAATTTTCTTAAATTTTTCCTTTGCTATGTTTTGTTACTTACTCTTTTAATTTTTTGTCATATTTTAATTTTTTGTTTAGTTGGGTTTTTATTGGAAATTCTAAGGGATTATAATACATTTTTTAAATCCTAGATCAAGTACTTCTGATTAAGATTTGCTTCATTGGTCTGCTAATTGAATAAACATGTATCAATTTGGCAGACTTTTTGTTATATGAGCAATAAATGTCAATGAAATGAGATTTGATTTGTGCTATGCATGGAAATTAAAATTATATTTTTATATTTCAGTGTACTGTCAGCAAACTTTGTGCACTTCAGAATTGTTTGAAGACTTAATTTTATTCTTGTCTAATAATGATTCAAACACAAATTTGAAAAGAGTGTCTGTCTATGTTATTTTGGTTCTAGTTTCAAATAATAGTAAGTATGTTCTTCTATGTTATAGAAACATTTTTTTCTTTTTTTTTATCTTTAGAAACATTTTTTAAAAATAATAAATTGGAATAATCATTATTAATTCTTTTATTCTAATCCTTATGTCATTGCCTTTTTTCTTAACTTCTGAGAACTATTAGCTTTAAGAAAATAATTAATAGCATGCATTTAATTGTTCGATATTTATTAATTTTAATAAATTGTAGGAGTTCCCTGGTGGTGTAGTGGTTAAGGCTTCAGCGCTGTAAACGCTGTGGCCTGGGTTCGGTTCCCAGCCAGGGAGCTACCCACATTAAAAAAAAAGAAATTGTAAAGTGATTTGTATTATTTAATCAACACTTAAAAAGAACAGCTTTAAAAGCAAAAGAAAGGCAACTAATTAATTGGGCTGGTTGATTTGCCACTGAATAGGCCATTTAGTTACAATGTTTACTGTATCAGTCAGGAATGGCCTTAAATTTCATGTGGCTCTTGTCTGAAGTTTTTTTGTTTTTTGAGTTTTTTTTTTTTTTTAGTTTTTATTGGAATAATTTAAATTTACAGAAAAGTTGCAAAGATAGTACAGCATGTTCTGTATACCTACTGCTAAGGCAAAGGTTATTTTTTAACATTGCTTTATTTAAATCTTCAAATTCTTAGAAATTTTATAAGCATTTAAAATGTTTCTAGATTTTACTTTTTCTATTTTTTTATTTTGAGTTTTTTAAATTTTGGAGCATATTTTGGCATTGTAACACAGAACCATACAAATAAGTGTTTTGTACTTTTTAGAGAAAAATTTGAGTCGTCATTCTCTAAGCATGAGTAATGTATTTTCCATAATCGTTTTTATAGATCTTCTTGCAAATATGTACCATATTTTGCTGTGTATAATGTGCTCCCACATATAATGCGCACCCATGCTTTTGGGCCCAAACTTTCAGGGGAAAAAAATCTTTCGTTTTATTTTTTTATTTTTTAAATTTTTTTGTTGGTATGTGGGTAGTTCCCTGGCCGGGAATCGAACCCAGGCCACAACGTTGACAGTGCCAGCGCCGAAACCTTAAGCCACTACACTACCAGGGAACTCCCTTTTGTTTTAACTTTTTAATTCAAGTTTTTATTTGTTTATATTTAGGTACTTGATTTTTGTATTATAAAGGAATTTTAGCACTTACCATATTATCATATTCCCGGGCATTATTTTGCATATACATATTGTTATTGATTTCTGGAGTTATACTTTTAACTCCTAAGCATAAATAAAAGAATTAAAAACATTTATATAAACACAGAATTAGTATTATCCATGTATAATGTGCATCCTTATTTCTCCTTCACAAATCTGGGCAAAAATATGTGTATTATATGTGGCAAAATATGGTAGCTATTTATAGCTAGTAAGATTGTCTATTTTCCATACACTTTTTCTATAATCTTGATTACAGATCTTTATCTGCTGTAATACTGTGTTATACTTTAAAGTGATTAAAAGTTATTTATTAAAAATACTACTAAAATGTTTTCCATTTCTGCAAAATTATTTCTAAACAAAAGTCATTCATGTAATATATGGCTGTTCTTTTAAGGGACTGGACAGACGCTTGTGAGAGAAACAGGTTGTATTAAAGTTCTGTCACAGTTGTTCAGGTAAGCAAATACAAATTTCTTGTTATTAATTATTTATTACTTAAGACCTTAACACATTTGTATTAATTTACTTCTTTTTTTTTTTTAACCTAATAGGATAGTTCTTTCAAAATATGAGTTGAATTTATCGGATAAAAATGTTTTTGATAGTTATCAGTTGTGGTCTTCAGTGTGTAGTACTCTGTGTGTCTGTGTCAACAATCCTCAAAATGGTAATTATCTCAAATATTTAAATATAAATATAAAAACAAATGAAAATTGATATTTTTCACACATATTAAAACATGATTGACTTTTTCTCCTTTCAGATGAAAATCAAATGCTTTGCTGTTCACTTTTTCCACATGCTAATGACTGGCTAATAAATTGTGTAAAACCTGAGATAATTCGCCCTATTTGTTCATTTATTGGACTCACTCTTGCAAATAACAGTAAGTATTCTTTATTTTCTGGGTTATATTTGAAGAAACTTATTTCAAACCATAATAAAAACATATTGAATTAATGGATTAATGTTATTCCAGTAAGCTGGATCATTTGGGTGTACTTAGACTATTGCAATATAGGAAAATATTAAAAGTAGATATCGTTAGTACACCTGGAACCTATGTAACTCTTGATAACCAAAGTCACCTCAATAAGTCTAAAAATAAAAATATTTTTATATAAAAAAAGTACATATTGTTAGAAAGATATTGGGAAGATGATCATCACAGCATAGTTTTGAATCTCCCCAGATACCCTCACAAAACAGAAAACTAGACTGCAAAAGAAAAAACCCACAGAATATGTTCTCTGAACATATAGAATTAAATTAGAAAAAAACATTCAGTGGGTTCCCTGGTGGTGTAGTGGCTAGGCTTCTGCACTCTCACCACTGTGGCCTGGGTCCAATCCCCACTCGGAACTAACCCCTGCCCCCACCCCAATAAATAAATAAATGAAAACATTCAGAAAAGTCCCAATGATCTAGAAATTAAACAACTCAATACTATATAAAAAAAAACCCAAAACATAAAACCATAAATCTTTGAGTTAAAGAATAAATAAAAAGGAAATTAGAAATATTCTTCATTGAATGACACCACTAAAAAACACAATATTAAAGAACTGTGGCATACTGCAAAAGCAGTGTTTAGAGGGATATTTATAGCATTAAGGCTTGCATGAGCAAAGAAGAAAAGTTTCAGATTAATTATTTTAGTTTCCACCTAAGAAACTAGAAAACATACAAGTTAAACTCAAAGTAAGCATAACGAAGGAAATAATAAAAGATCAGAAACCAATGAGATAGAAAAAGGACAGAATAGAGAAAACTCACTGAAACCAAAAGGTAGTTCATTGAAAAGATTAGTAAAATGGATCTTTCAGTTAGACTAACCATGAGAGAAGGGCCAAATTACCAATATCAGGAGTGAGAGGTGATATCACTAGAGCTTAATAGATATTAAAACGATAATAAAGAAATAGTAGAAACAACTTGATGTCATATATTTGAATTTGACAACTCACATGAATTGGACAAATTATTTGAAAGACACAAACTACCAAAGAAGAAGAAACAGATAACCTGAACATTCTTGTATCTTTTAAAGAAACAAAATTTTTAGTTTAAAACCTTAACTCAGAGGAAATTCCAGGCCCAGATGTCTTCACTGGTGAATTGTACCAAACATTTAAGGAAAAAAAAATTCTGTATGAGTGATTCTCGAAGATAGAAGTGGAAGAAACCTTCCCAACATTTTATAAGGCCAGCATTATTCCCATATAAAACTTGAAAAAAAAGCACCAAAACTTGAAAGAGGCATTACAAAAACTGTAGCGCAATATCCTTTATGAACACAGATGCAAACGTTCTTTTTTTTTTTAAATTTATGTTTATTGTTAGACTTATTAGGGTGACATCTGTTAGCAAGGATTATATACGTTTCAGGCATACAATTCTACAGTGCATTGTCAACTTGTTGTATAATAAGTTCACCACCTAATTTAAATTCTCTTTCCATCACCATATATTTAGCTTCTCCTCCCTCCTTTCCTATCCCTTACCCTTTTTCCCCCTCCCTAATCCACTCGTCCCCAAATAAACATTAAACTATTGATTGTGTCCATGGGTTATTTGTTTGTTTGTTCATTTCTTTTTTCTTTGTTGCTTTCAGTTTTATATTCCATGTATGAGTGAAGTCATACAGTTTTTTGTTTTTTCTGTCTGGCTTATTTCGCTAAGCATGATGATCTTCAGGTTCATCCATTTTGTTGCAAATGGCAATATTTCATCTTTTCTTACAGCTGAGTAATATTCCATTGTGTATATGTACCACTGCTTCTTTATCCAGTCATCTGTCGCAGGGCACTTTGGTTGTTTCCATGTTTTGGCCACTGTGAACAGCGCTGTGATGGACATTGGGGTACATAAGTCTTTGCGGACAAAGGTTTTCAAGTTTTTTGGGTAGATTCCCAGAAGGGAGATTGCTGGGTCATATGGTAACTTTATTTCCAATTTTCTGAGGAACCTCCACACCATCTTCCACAGTGTAAACATTCTTAACAAAATATTAGCAAGTCAAATACAGCAATATAGAAAGGGTAATAATATATTGCGACTAATTTATCCTAGGAATGCAAGATTGATTTAACATTAGAAAATTTACCATATTCACAGACTAGAAAAGAAAAACTAGAAAAGAAAAACAATAATCTCAAAAGATGCAGAACAACTTTCCACATAATTCAACATACATTCATGGCAAAAACTTTCGGTAAGCTAGCAATAGAAGAGAACTTTCTCAATGTGGTAAATGGCCTCTGACATACAGCTGACATACTTAATGGTGAAAGATTTAACACTTTTCCCCTAAAATTGGAAAAAAGATAAGAATGGCCACTCTCACTACTTTAACATTTTACTGGATGTCCAAGCCAGTGCAGTAAGGCAACAAAATGAAATAAAGTCATGGAGATTGAAAAGGAAGAAGAAAATACAGTATTTAGTCATAGATGATATGATTGTCAGAAGAATCTAAAAGAACTGATACATGTTTTTTTTCAAGGTTGCAGGATACAAGGTCATATACAGAAATCAATTATATTTCTATATACTAGAAGCAAACAATTGATAACTTGAAACTATCATTTGCAATAATATCAAAAAACTAAACACTTAGGAGTAAACTTAATGAAATATGTGCAATGTTTATATGCTAAAAACCATAAAACATAGCTGGGATAAATGAAAGAAAACCTACATTTATGGGAAATATACTCATGGATTGTAATATACAATTTATTAGAAAGCTACTTCTCAAATTCATCTCTAGATTCATGGAATTCTCCATCAAAATCCCAGCAGGATTTTCTGTAGAAATTGACAAGCTGATTCTAAGATAGTCAAAACAGTTTTTACCTTATTTACCTTATTTACCTTACTTTAATACTTACTATACAGTAAGCCTGAAAGTGTGGCATTGTTATAAGTATAGACATACTAGATCAATGGAACAGACTAGAGAGCCCATATATAGACCCATACATATATAGTTGTTGATTTTCTACAAAGGTGCCATAATAATTCCATGTGGGAATGGAGAGTCTTTTCAACAAATGGTACTGAAAGAAGTGGATATCTATATGCAAAATAAGAATCTCAACCCTTGTCTTACACAGTATATAAAAATAAACTTGAAATGATTTATGGACTTAAATGTAAGAACTATGACTATTAAACTTCTAGACAAAAACATAGGAGCAACTTGGGAGTAGACAAAGATTTCTTAAGACACAGAAAGCATGAACCACTGAAGAAAAATGATAATTTGGATTTCACTGAATTTCAAATTTTGTACTCTTCAAAAGATCCCGTTAAGTAGAAAAAGCAAGCCATAGGCTGGGAGAAAATATTTGTGAAATGTGCATCTGGTAAAGAACTGTACCCAGAATAAATAAAGAACTCTTACAAATCAATAAGACAAAAAAAACAACCTAATGATAAAAATAGGGAAGATTTGAACAGATACTTCACCAAAAGAAGATTTGAATATTAAATAAAAACTTGAAAAGATGCTGAAACTCAGTCATCAGAGAAATCCAAACTAAAACCACTGTACACCTACTAGCATAGCTAAAAGTAAAAAGGCTAGTAATAGTAAATATTGATGAGGGTATAGAGCAACTAGAACTTTTTCACATTGCTGGTATATATGTATATTCATATGTTTAAAGCAAAATAGTGATCTTTCACATGCAAAGGAACATGTCTCTACATTTCCCAAAATTGGGATCTTTCCATGATGCTTTGATGTTTCCTTTTTCTCTCAGAGCCAACTTAAGTAAGTAATAGGTATAGGACATTATTACTCTCAGCAAACTGGTATTAATATAGAGGAGATTTGAAATATTCAATGTATAAGTGTGAATAAGATGTTCTTATAAGCTTGAATTTTCATTGTTTAGGCTGTAACTAAAAATTTTTGTGGTAACTGCCATTTTCATCTAAGCATTTAAAAATACTTTCTTTTGTCAAGTTTTTTAAAATGAAAATACTTTGTAATAAAGAAGTTAGTTTTAGAGTCTCCATAATATTGAAAATGTTTGGTTATCCTTCAATAACATTTTCTAATACTTCCTTTTCCAGATGTAAAAAATTTTGAACATGATTTTTTTTTTTTAGATTAAGATCTTCATTTTATGGAACAATACAAAAAGTAATTTTTGAGTTTAAGTCATCTTGGCTCAATTCATGATACTAAGGTAGACTGGGAAAAAAGTTGGTGGCAGAATTACATGTAATCACTAGCCTATGTAACTTTGCAGTAAGTCCTTTGGATAGGGACTGTAGAGATTATTTAATGTAGACTCATGGGATACTTTCCCTTCCATCACAATCATTTTCACAGGGGACCAAAAGACTTGAGACTTCTAAAAAATGTATGTCATAGAATCTTAGCTTGAAATAGTTACTATGACTCTCATTATGTTATAATTTTATGCCTCAAGAGGTAAAAGAATTAGGCTTAAATAAGATGGATGAAACAGGTGTCCTTTTGGAGCAGTTAATTTACTTTGCTCTTTGTAGATTAAAACAATCTGAGGAATGAGTTATGTTGGAATTCAGAAAATAGGCAGGCTTGCTAATTGCAGTACCAAGCTAGATGAATGAATCTGTTCTTAATAACTCTGTTGAAGGATTTGAGTTTAATGACGTCATTCTTGCAAAGTTACCAGTGCTTGCTAAAGGAAATAAAAGAGATCTCTGACACACAAGAGAGAAACAATGTACTGTATGTGTACTTGTACTGTGCCAAAGTGAGTTTCTTAAATGAGGAAGTAATCTCTGTTATGATTATATATATGCACAGGTAAAGATTGGATTTTTCATTTTTTAATTTTGAGATTTTTAGTAAGTACAGTTGGTCTCTGTATCCTTGGTTTCTGCATCTGCAGGTTCAACCAACCCTGACTGAAAATATTAAAAAAATAAATTTTGTGGCTGACATGTGGTATGTAGTGTAGTTAGATCTATGATGGTTGTGTCTTTATTTCCTTACCATTATTCCTTTAACAATACAGTATAATTATTTATATAGCATTTACATTGTATTAGGTATTATAAGTGATCTAGAGATAATTTAAAGTATACAGGAGGATGTGCATGTGTTATATGGAAATACTATGCTGTTTTATATAAGGAACTTGTGCATCCTCAGATTTTAGTATCCATAGGGGAGAATGAGGTGGGGTTGGGGGATGTCCTGGAACCAATCCCCTGTGCATACTGAGGGATGACTGTATTTGAAAAAGTCAAGTTAATGTTATTTTTAGTACGAATTAATTGAATGAAACAATACAGTTGTCTTGTTTGAGGTATTAATAGTTCTGTTACTTTATTCCTTAAGCATATGTTCAGAAGTACTTTATATCAGTGGGTGGACTGAATGTATTGTCCCAAGTTCTTGTGCAACTAGAATCTGATTCACACAAGACTCTTTCCAGTGCCAAGCTTGCAGTGGTGGTGATAAAGACAGTGGATGCCTGTATTGCTGATAATCGTGAGTGAAAATGCTTAGTAATTTTTCCACTGTTACATTTTGTTTTAATTCAACATAATGAGTATTTAAATTGTAGCTTGAACACTAACGTGGATTGGACTTCCAGTTTTTCATAAGTGGGAGGGAATCTTAGTAATGATCTAGTCTAACTCCTTATTTTCCCTTAGAGGATATAGCTTCCCAAAGGGTTCAAATCTAGATCTTCTGATTTCAAGTCTAATGATAGATTCTATCATTTCTAAACCTTTATTTCACTTAAAAAGTGGCATTAAATTGAAGAGTTGAGAAGAGAAATCAAAGGACATTTTGAAGACATAAGGAATGAAAAACTCTATAGATTTTTAAAAAATTATATATAAAGAATTAAGGTGTGCCTCTTTTTGATAAGTATGAGATCTGACTTACCCACCCATACCTTGTGGGTGACAGAACCAGACTTAAACCCATGCTGCTTTTTACATATACAAACACTGAGAAATGATAGTCTATAAATATTTGTAATTAGCAACTCCTGACATTCACATATAACTGAAGAATAAGTAGATGATTTTTAAAAAGTCAGTTATTAATGGCGTGCTATGTATTGGGCTCTGTCTAGAGACACAAAGATGATAAAGATTTAGATCCTCGAGGAATTTGCAGCTTTATTGTTGATGTAACTGTTGTTAGACTCTGGGTGAACTCGGTTAAAAAACCCTATGAGGAGAAATAGGCTTAAAATTGTAGGCTTCTTGAATTTTATTAACATCTAAGCATAGCTTCAGGTATGCGTCACTGCATCATTAATATCAGGAGAACTATGGCCAGTTAGTAGTGTGTTTCAGACAGGTAGGAATTAAGGACATAGGAAGGTCTTTACTGTCCAAACTAGATAAGAAGAGGTATATAAAGTGAGATTAAGCATATTTAGCTTTTAGGTAGCATTATTCCTTCATATTACCAATATTATGCAGGACAATTAAAAAGAAACAATTCTTGGGGTTCCCTGGTGGTGTGGTGGCTAGGCTTCAGCACTCAACGCTGTGGCCTGGGTTTGATTCCCAGCTAGGGAACTACCAAAAAAAAAAAAAAAAAAAAAAGAAACAATTCTTTAAAAAATTGGCTTTAGTAGAGTATCTTTAACATGAGAAGAAGGATTAATGAGGGCTATATAACTCACCATCTTATTACAATGTATTTATTTATATTCACACATATATACACAGGTAAGATGTTATGTGAAATACGAATATTAGATATTGTATAGACATATAATATCATTCTTCCAAGATAAGATTGGAAAAATAACATATGTAAGATACAAGGGGGGAACCCAAAAAACCCCAGAATTTATTTATAAAAATTGTGTATTCTTACATGTTTAAACTTTAGTCACTTTCAAAGTACTCTCTGTTTGATGCAATATACCTATTGAGACACCTTTTCCACTGCTCAAAACAGTTTTTGAATTCATTGATTTTGCTGCCTTTAGTGCTTCTGCCGTTTTTTGTTTCACCTCTTCTACATCGGCAGAACATTCCTTTTTGAGGACTTTTTTCATCTGGGAAAAAAACAAAAATATCATTCAGGGCAAGATCAGGTAAATAGGGAGGGTGGAGCAGTGGAGTCATTCTGTTTTAGTGAAAAACTGCTGAACACTCAGCTCAGTGTGGGCAGGTGCATTGTCATGCCACATGTTGTTCAGGTAAATCACTCATCATGAAATGAGCAAACACGTTGAAAGAATCTCCAGAAAAAATTTTACTGAAGCCCAATGAACCTCTCACAACACCAGCTGGTACACTGATGCAAATGGGTTACTAGAACACTCCTAGCAGGGGAGGCCTGTATGACAAGGGAGCTTGCCCTCCAGAAGATAATTCCAGTTTTTTTGGGAGTCCCCTCTCATATAAGAAACAGTGTATGTATAGTTATAAGTTTTAAGTTTGTATTCACTACCTTTCCCCCTCTATTTTATACTAATAGCTACTTTTGGGGAAGTACTTGCCAAGTACCATATTGTTTCAAAACTTCTGGCATTACTGCTTCATGAAAGTCTGGATTCAGAAGAAAAATTTAGCATCATTCTTACTCTTGGTCATTGCACAGAGGTTTGCGGTAAGTATTGGATTTATTTAGTGTGCTTCTTAAAACAGTAGAATGGGCCATGTACAATACGCTCCTGTGTATAACATGTACCCATGTTTTAGGCCCAAACTTTCAGGGAAAAATTCTTTTGTTTCTTTAATTCAAATTTTTGTTTGTTTCCATTTAGGTACTTGTTTTTTGTCTTACAAAGGAATTTTAGCATTTATTAAAAAAGAATAGAACAGTGGAGTGGAAATACACTTCTGTTTTTTTCCTCCTAGTCATATGGAAGAGTTAAAAATACATTCAGGTCCCAAATCCAGTCATTTTGTTCTTCATCCTTGTTAATCCACTGTATTTAATCAGTCCTTTCTTTGTGTGTGTGTGTGTGTGTGTGTGTGTGTGTGTGTGTGTGTGTATTTCCCTGGCTGGGAATCGAACCCAGGCCACAGTATTGACAGCGCCAAAGCCACTACACCACCAGGGAACTCCCTAGTCAGTCCTTAAGATCTGTGGTTCTACCTCTGTTTACCCCTCCTTACCCATTTCTGCCCAGTTCCAGTTCTTCCCTCCCAATTTAGGCCCACAACCCCTTAACTTCTTTCACCACTGTCATTGCAATGGATTCCTCCCTGTGTCCTCTTCCTTCTGTCTCCATTTTTCCATCCACCCTTCACACTGCTGCACACAGTATGATCCTGTTCTCCTTTGCTGTCTATCATTTCTCTGCCTGTCATTCTCCCCTCTTTTTTCTCCTCCCTTCCCTTTTCCTCCCTCTCTCTAGTCGCCTGCCACTCTCCCTCAGTCCACTCTGCTTCTTTCCAACTCCCTTCACTTTCCTCGCTGCCTAATTTTCTGTCTCTCTTCTTTCTTCCTCTCCCATTTTCCCACTCTCCATTTTTCTCTCTCTTGTTTCTTCAATTCTCTCTTCTCTCATCATCAGTTTCCTTTATAGTTTATTTCTCTATTCTTTCTAACTTCTTTATAATTTAGGACTTAGTATACCTTTTTAAATTTTGATTTTTTTTTTCTTTATTGAGGTTTGATTGACAACTATATTTTTTTAAAAACTAAGTGAGGGCATTTGTTTATGCTTATGAAGTTATGGCACTGCTCTTTGGCTGTATTTCAGAGATAATTACACATGAGACTTAGGTATTTTATGTGAGTCAATTACTTTCTAAATTGACAAAATACTTTTTAAACTATGTTTTTCTCTAATTTTAAATTTGAACTATGTTCATAATTATCACAAGGAAGAATTATGACCTCTTGCAGATAGTTTATGATAAAATAACTACATTCTACTTTAATTTTTGATGTATTTTCCAGAGGAAAATCAATATGAGTTTTTTAAAAACAGCGGGCTTCCACTCATGATACAAACCTTAACTGAATCTCAGAATGAGGAGCTAAACAAAGCTGCCACTTTTGTGCTTTACAACTGCAAAAGAATTAGTAAGTTTACTGTTATTTAAATAAAAATACCAGCGAAAGTTTATGAAGAGGAATTTATATCTGCTTTGCTGAGCCAAGGCCCTTTAGCTTCCAGGATCTTCAGGATCTTCTTTTATTTATTTATTTATTTATTTATTTATGGTGGTTCCCTGGCTGGGAGTTGAACCCAGGTCGCAGCGTTGAGAACGCTGAAGCCTAGCCACTACTCCATCAGGGATCCCCCCGACTCTCTTCTTACATGTGAAAATCAAAGTATGTGATTTGGACATGACTACTAGAGTATTTCAGCATATAAAAAACGTACATAGAAGAGAGCAACGGTATAGATAATTCACTAATCTTATGCAATGTGGGCAAAGTTAATTGTAGGACTTAAATTTGATGGCTATGGGAGACTTATGATTAAATCATAATATGAAGCATGTTCATTTATTTATTTAAAAAATGTTGGAATACCTGTTATTCGCTAGGCACTATGCTAGGCATTAGGGATTTAGTGATAAGAAACTGTCTATGCACTCATAGATTTGAGCTTAGTTTAATTGGAGAAATAGATAGTAATTGAATAGTCTCAAAAATGAATGTATTATATATTAACATAAGGATTTAGAGTGGATGGATCATGAATCTCAGAGAGCTGCAACAAAGAACTATGACCTAGACTTAGAGCAGAAAAGGCTTCAGAAGGAAATGATTCTTGAGCTGAGATGTGTAGAGTTAATTAGGTGAAAAGAAGGGAATTTGTTATGTGCCAGCATCTCAGGCATGAGCAACAGTGAGGCACAAAGACCCTGTGATGGGAGGAAGCTGGTGCATTGAAGGAATTGATAGGTAGTATGGCTGGAGTACAGAGGACAGTGGCCATGAAAAGTATTTTGGTCTGTGTGTAAGAAAAATTACTGTTACAGTGTGTGAAAAGAGAATTTAAAAGATTATATGAAGGAACTGTTATACTTTATGAAAACTTTTTTTTTTAACTGCTTAAAACTGGTATCCATACACCTGAGGCTGTTTATGTGCCTGGCATGACATATTTTCATGCTATTCTTTTTTTCCTATAACTTTGAAGAATAAAGTCTATTTTATGACTCTTTAGGTCCTAAGCATCTGCCAAGCACTTGCTTTCCACTTATTTCCAGTACTGCTTGGACAGCTGAGATAGTCTAGATGGGCAAAATTTAGAGGAGCTGTCGGGTATGAAGTTGTCCTTATTTAAGGTGTTAAAATAACATTTCTAGTAATGGATAAACTCACTATTTTTTCCCATGTTACAAAGCTGAGAAATTATCTCTAAGTCTAAGAGAATATTCTTTTGATGAAAATGAAGCAGAACAATTGAAGGACATAAATATGAAGGAGAAGAATATTGAAGAGTACTGGAAGAAAGCAAAGGAAATCCTTCACAGAATAGAACAGCTTGAAGCAGAAGGAAATGAGGTTGGCTTCTTTGTTTCAAAGAATATACATCTTTTGATATTTCTTGCCAAGTTATTTTTAAATTTTAATGGTTTTAAATTTAAAATTCAATAGTAATATTTGAGAAATCACCCTTGAACATAGAAAAAAAGATTTTTAAAAAGTGGAAATGAAAACTGAAAAAATAATAGACATGGAAGAGAGAGCCAAGAGATCTAACATTTATGTAATAAGTGTTCAAGAAAAGAAAGGAAGAAATAATATATTCCATATTTTATGTGTATGTTTGCTTTGTGTCTTCATATGTATATGCATTTTTAAAAATAAAAACAGTGACCGACATAGTATAGTATAGTAATTTCATTCTTTTAAATGACTGAGTAGTACTCAACATCATGAACTACCATAACTGATTTGACTAGTCTCCATTGATGGACATTTATATTATATTCAATTTCTCACCTATATAAACAACTCTATAGAGTAAACATTGTGCTACACATACACATATATTTTGTAACAGCTTTATTGAGATATAAATCACATTCCATACAATTAGTCCCTTTAAAGTACACATTTCATTGGTTTTTCGTATACTCACAGCATCGTGCAATCAATTTTAGAACATTTTCATCACCTCAGAAAGAAACCCTATACCCTTCAGCAATTACCCTCCTTATTCCCCCACTCCATCCTCCTCTCAAGCTAGGAAACCAATAATCTATTTTCTATCTCTACACACAGTAGACTCTCCATTAATTGGAACTCAAGCAGCTGGCACTCTCAACCAACTGGCAAAAAAAAAAAAAAAGAAATAATACCACGTTTATCCAGTATGGATGCTGGTTAACTGAGAGTCTACTGTATTTGCCTATTCTGGACTTTTTATATAAATCAAATCTTAGCCTTTTGTGTCTGGCTTCTTCAATTTAGCATAATGTTTTCAAGGTTTAGCCATGTTGTAGTATATGTAAGTACTTCATTTCTTTTTTTAAAAATGGCTTTATTGAAATGTAATTCACATAACCATCCATTTCACTCATTTAAAGAGTGCAATTTGGTAGCATTTAGTATATTCACAGATGTATGCAGCCATCACTATAGTCAATTTTAGAATATTTTCAGATATTCAAAATATTTAGCTATTTCCCTGCATGTCTCACCTTTGGCCATAAGCGACCACTCATCTACTTTCTGTATCTATAGACTTGCCTATTTTGAACATTTCATGTGACTGGAATCATGTATTAATAATATGTGGTCTTTGGTGACTGGCTTCTTTCACTTAGCATAATGTTTTCAGGGCTCACCCATATTTTAGCATGTATCAGTACTTCATTTCTTTTTATGACCAAATAATTCTCCAATGTTTATTTATCAGTTGATGAACATGTTCATTTGCCCGTAACCTCTGTCTTTAGAGTTAGCATGTTTTCTTTTAGGCAGTATATAGTTTGGTCTTTTTATCCTGTCTGAAAATGTCTACTTTTTAATTGATGTGATCCCTCCCTTTACATTTCGTGTAATTATTGGTATGTTTGGATTTAAATCTATCACATTGCTGTTTGTTTCCTATTTGTCCCATTTGTTCTTTGTTTCTATTTTCTACTCTCCTGCCTTTTATGATATTTTAAAATATCGTATCTCATATTATTGGCTAAACATTTTTGGGTTTTTTAAGTGATTCTTTAGAGTTTATATATACATCTTTAACTTATGGTCTATATACAAATAATATTATTCCACTCATATATATTGGAAGACCCTTTGTTTTTTGTGATATTGTTGCCATACATTTTACTGCTACATTTTAAATAAACTGCTCAGTAATATTACTATTTTTGCTTTAAATAATTATTTACATACACATTTTTAAATATATAGTTTAAGTTATGATAGTTTTATTCAGTGGTGTGACTATTATGACAGTCAGAACATAGACTATTCCACTCACTCAAAAATATTTCCTTGTGTCTCTTTGCGGTCAGTCCCATTCCCCATCCTCAGGCCCAGGCAATCACTGATCTGCTTTCTGTCACTGTTTTCCTTTTCTATAATTTCACATAAAGGGAATCATATATTACATAATCTTTTGTGTTTGATGTATTTCACTTAATATGAGGTCTGTCTGGAAATAATCCAGCCATTGTCAATATAACAAGAATGGTTTGCACGACATCGATGTAACCTGGCAGCCAAGGAGATTGGACTGAAATGTACATGTGTGCACAATGACAGCTTCACTGTACTAGTCAGTGGAGGCACTAGATGCCATTAAGTGAAAATGTGTACTGGGTAGTTGTCACATTTAAAATGAGACTGAGTAAGTAGAGCAACAAATCTGCATCAAATTTTGTGTTGAAGATTTTGAACAGTGGAAGAGATGCTGGGAGAACTATATGAGGTGTCAAGGTGCTTACTTTGAAGGGGACTGAGGTGTTACTGTCCTATGTACAATACTTCTTATATCTTCTTCAGTAAATGCCTCTATTTTTCATATTACATGGCTGGATACTTTCTGAACAGACCTCGTATATAATGTTTTTGATTTTCACCAATGTTGTTTTGTTACTATTATGTTTCTTTTTACTGGTGAGTAACACTCAATGGTATAAACATACCACAACTTATTTATCTATTCACCAGTTGAACATTTGGATTGCTGCCAGATCTTGGCAACTATGAATAATGTGCTACGAATATTGGTGTGCACTTCTTTGAAGTGTCCAATTTCATTTCTCTTGGGTAAATACCTAGGAGTGGAATCACTGGGAAATTATACTTTAAAGATCTCATATCAACTTCTTTTAACATTTCTTACACTGCCAGTCTGCTTCCACTTGCCAAAAGAACACCAAAAGAAGAAAGAACCCCTTCTTTCTCTTTGAGACCTGTACTGTTCTTCTAGCACTTTCTAATGGCAGAGTCCAACATCAAGCTAACCATAAAATAGTGGTCCATGGAGTCTAGTTTCAGTTTTACAATGCAGAGCAAAGAAGGTTGGATTTGGTGTTGAAGACCAATAAATTAATAGCTGGTACACTCTTTATGCTAAGTATACAACTGTTACTCTGGGATACTGCTTACCATAATTTTATAGATTCTCTTTGTATCCTTCCTGATTTGATTCCTTGTTCCCTTTATCCCATGTCATCCTTTTTTGTTTTAGCATCTCATTTTTATGGAGTACATTCTTCTGTAGCTTTCTGAGAAAAGGGTACATAGGATGTAAATTTTTTGAGTCTTTACAAATCTGAAAGTATTTTTGTTTTGCCTTCAGAGTAGATAGTTGGCTGACAAAGTATTCTAGATTGGAAATCACCTTCCCTCAATATATTGAACATGTTATACCGTAGTCTTATAGCTTCCAGTGATACTCAAGGACCAAAGCCATTCTGAACTTTTGATGTGACCTGTTTACTCCCTTTGGAAGCTTGTGTAATCTTTATCCCCAATGTCTTTAAATTTCACAGTGAGATGTCTTGGTGTCAATCTCTTTTCATCCATTGTGTTGAAAATTTAGTAGACCTTTTCAATCTGATAACTGGTGTCCTTCAGTTCTGGGAAATTTTCTTGCAGTATGCTGTGATGATTACTTCCCTGTTTTCTCTTTACTCCTTTTCTGAAACTCCTATTGCTTATTTGTTGGACTTCTTGAGCTGGTCTTCCTTATCATTTCTCTCTTACTTTCCTCTTTGTCTTTTTTACTCTGTCTTCTGGGAAATACTCTCAAATTTACTTTTTAAACTAATCTATTAATATTACAATTTTCACTTCTGCTATCATAGTTTTAGTTACCAAAGCCTCCGTATTTTCACTTTTAAATGATCTTATTTGTGATCTTAAGATTTCATTGGCATTCTTATCTTAAATATTTCATTTCTCTTTCATTTTTATGGGTTTTTTTCTTCGTACTTTGTCTTTCTCCTCTGAGGGATTTTTTTTTTTCTTTCTTGGTCTCTAGCTTTATTCAGATTTCTGGTGGTCTTTGGTTGCTACTCATATTTAAAAGTTAGATGCTGAAAGTCTCTTTGGAAGTTTGTTCACTGGATTCTCGTAGGATTAAGTGGGTCTTTTTTTTGAGATTCTCCAATGTCAAATCTCCCTAGAGATTGTTAATTAGTGTTCTGGAATCAAAATGGAGGAAGAGAGCTTGGGAGTCTTGTTATTCAGCATGTAAATATTTACTTAGTCTATTTCTCGAATGTTATTCTGCCTTCAGATTTGCTTGGAGTCCTCCAGTGTGGACATTCTGTTTTATCCTCTCCAGAGATTAAATTTCCAGGCTTGGAGTGGGAGGGGACCTTCTGGTGTCAGTCATCAACATGCTAAGTGGCTGTATGTGGGGTCTTGGGGTCTAGTAATCCAATTATTTCTTAAACAGATTTTTATCTAGCCTTCAACCCCACCTTCAAGAGGTTCCTGGTACTTCCAATTCCTGAGACTTTTTTTTTTTTTTCCAGAAAAGGAGTATCAGACCCTTATGGGCTATAGAGAGATCCCTGGGTGGTGTTCTGGGTTTCCAATTCTACCAGAGAGTGGCCCTGGCCAAGAATCCTCAGTTCCCAGAGACATCTCCCTCAGGGCCTCTGGAGAAACTCGAAAAGGAAAAAGATTGGGGCCTCACAGCGGAGGTGGATTTACCTAGGATGAGCTGTCACTGTTAACTGCACCACATGTAGCAGTTAGGTACCCCAAGAAGGTAGAGTTCCCAAGAAAGGGAGTGGAGAGACAGTGAGAGAGGAAGCTCCCAGTGCCACCTGCAGGCCTGTGGCTCCAGGAGTCTCCTTCAGGACAAAAGCGTGAATGGGGCAGATAGGACATGGTAGGTGATTGAGGCAAAGAAAGGAAGTGACCTGAGGTTCCCTACAGAAGTCGGCAAGATGGAAAAAGAGCAGAGGGAGTGAAAAACCAAGTCTCCAGGGAGACATCATGCTGTACAAACATGGACCTGACAGTTGCTTGGATTTGTCTTGAGCCTGGCAGATCCTGAGTGACCTGTTCCAAGACCAGGTTGTCCTGTCACGGGAGTCTTCAAGAGGTAGATGCCCTAATGGCTTCTAACTGTCTGACCCATGCCCGCAAAAGACGGCAAACAGATGAGATAGAGGGGATGCAGAAGAGTGAACCAAGGGGTTTTGGGGTCCCCTAAAAAGGGGGCTTACCTCTTGGGTGACTCACCAAATATGTTACTGAAAAATGGGGTGTCTTGCTCAGTGCAGTGTCCAGGTCCTTGGTGTCTCCAGCATAGAATTGAACAAGACACACACCAAAGTGTAGAGGTGAAAAAAAAGAGATGGTTTATTGAGAAAAAGTACACTCCTAAGAGGTAGGAGTGGGCTGGAGCCAGAAAATGGCTCAAGAGCCCACTGAGCCTTTTGAGAGTTTGGAAACATGTCTTAGGTAGTTTCTTGACTTTTCCCACTGCTAGCTTTGGATTCAGGTGTATAAAGTCTCCTAAGGAGGTTCTCATTCACCTACCTGCTTTCCAATTTCCAAAGTTTTGTTCTTTTTTTTCTTCTTGCATTTCTCCTCTCCTTGTGAGTTCATGCCCTTTGAAAAAAAAACTGTTGTTCTAATTGGATTTTTGAAAGGATCAAAAATAAATTTGGGTGTTAAATTAATCATCTTCACCTGGAAGCCCTCTTTATTTTTTTTTTTCTTTTTCTTTTTTTATACCATTTCAGAGTATTCCATTGATGGATATACTAGCTTCCTTTCTGATGAACAGTCAGGTTATTTCCAACTGTTAGCTATTACAAACAATGCTGCAGTTACTAACATTAACATTTTGTAGGTATAAAAGTGTCTGTAGATATACACAGTTTTTATTATGAAATATAATGTCAAATTCTTTCTCCGTGGAGGTTGTATCAATTCACACTCCCACCTGTAGTGTATGAGTGATCTTTGCCAATGTCATAGGATCTGTGACATAGATGAAGGAAGGTATCTTTAGTGTTCTTTTATTACAAGTGGGATGGAGTACTTTTTCATATGTGTAAGAGGTATTTATATTTCCTTTCCTGTTATCTGTTCAACTTTTTTTTGCCTATTTTTCTATACTGTTGTTTTATTCTTTTCATATTTCATTGTAGTAACTTTTGTAAACATTAGTAGAAAAACTATACTGTAATCCAGAGACATGACTTACATATATTCTTTCTAGGTGTTTTGATTATCATTTGGGTTTGGTTCTGGCTTTTTTTCCCTTGGAGATTTTTCCCCCTTTTATATTATTCTTGATCTCTAGCAGAACTTAAAAAAAATTTTATGTGGTAAAATATGTTAGTTTTTTCCTTTTATAATTTATTGATTTTGTGTAATAGTTGGAAAGGTCTTCCTACCCTTGAGAATATTAAGTGTCATCTTTTCTTTTAGAACATATATAATTGCATTTTTTATATTTCACTATTTAGTTAATTTTAACTTTATTTTTGTATAAATTGTGAGATATGGACCCAATTTATATTTTTCTGCAGATGGCTACCCAGTTGTCCCCAAATTATTTATTGAATAAACTCCCTTTTCTTTCTTATGTAAACTCCTTTATCATATATTTCTATTGACAATCATAAAATTTTTCTGCATTATTTAAAGGGAGTATATATTGGATTATAAAACAAATGGATTATTTGAAATTATTTACTTTTCATGTTTTACATTATAGGAAAAAAAACAAAGAGAAAAATATAAGGATAATGTTTTGTCTGTGAACATAAATACTCAAAATACATGGAAACACCTCCGTGCAGATAGTAGTGGTGGAGGTCTCAAAGCGGAAGATGAAAAGGACAAAAGCCAGTCCAGAAAGCTTCAGAGTTTTAAGTCCCAGGGAGTCATGTCTAAAGCACGCACAAATGATGACCAGATGAAAACTCTGTTAAAGAGTGCAAATCCAGTTAATGCCTGTTATAGGAAGAGTGAGCAAAATGAGACTTTATGGAAAGCCAGTTCAACCTGCAGTCAGAACTTCCATGAAGGAACAAGTTCTGGAAAAAGTTTTTTTGTTTCTCAATCAAGGTATAATTTAATCATTGTTTTTAACTTTATTTATTCAGCAGTTAATTTTTTGGACAGTACTGTGTGCCATACTATTAAGCACTGGGATATAGAAATGATAATCTATGATCTTGGGGGGAGCCTGAAATAAGATATATTGGGAAAGGACTTTGGATGGGGAAGTATGGCCAGTTCATCCAGGGCCTGACATGGTATACTCAGATTTTTGGTTTTAATTCACAGGGTATAGGGAATCATTGATGATTTTAAATTTAATGACCTTATCAGATTTGAATTTTAGAAAGGATACTTAGAAAACTGAAACTGAAACCCTGTACCTGAAGGTATGCATTGATTATCTATCAACAGTGCAGGAAAAACTAGTTTGTAAGTTTAATTTGGTAAAAGGGAGTAGGGTGTGATGACAATCTGGTTTAAGCTTGACTTGTCATTTGTTCCCTGCGTGTCACTTCACTGTCCTTTCTACCCTACAGGTAGCCTGTGGGGCTGGACCTGGGCTTGTAGTTTTTCTTCTTAAACTTCTGTGTTGTTCTCTTCTGATGGTTATTGTGTTAGGTGGGAAACTTAAGAAGATGCTACTATGTTCTGGGGAAGTTGCCGGGTAAACTCCATATGAGAAAGATGGACTATATCATTACCACCCTGTTTTTCCTTTTCAAAATCATTCTTTTTTTTTTTTTTTTTAGGTGATGTTCATCTTTTTTTTTTTTTTTTTTTTTTTTTTTTTTTTTTTTTTTTTTTTTTTTTTTTTTTTTTTTTTTTTTTTTTATTGGGGTGACATCTGTTAGCAAGGATTACATAGGTTTCAGGTATAAAATTCTACAGTGCATTCAAAATCATTCTTGATGTTAATTTTAATTTATTTGTCAGGAATATGGAATTGGGAAGCAGTGAGATACGCTCTTGGGCCAGCCTTTTGCCCTCTGGCCCACTGATTTTGTTCTTTTCCCCCTTTTTGTCCTCATTTCTTACTATATTTCTCTTTTATAACTTTTTCTTCCATATTTCTGTTGGCATCAATATTACTGCCCTCTGGAGTCCTATTTAACTCTACATTTAGAAACAAGGTTATAACTATCCCAGACCCTACTTTGGCAGAATTTGGTAGATTTTGGTAGATCCTGGTTCCAGCCCCTAATACCTGCCAGACACCCAGAATCATACCACTACTTACAGAAACACACCAAACAGTATGTTTACTTTTTTAGTAATCTGGTTTCTATTTTCTTTTAGTGACTGTGTTTTTAAACATCCAAATCCCATTGTCAAAAATAGAAGGCAGCACTTACCAGTAGCAGGTATGATAAAAAATGTTTGTCCTTCGATTTTTCAAGAAAACAGATATTTAGGTGACTAATATAGCTAATAATGGTCATTAGTATATCTGCCCTCCAACATATAAGCCATGCCTTTGACTCCTTTTCTGTTATAAATGGCTCAGTCACCTTTCAGTGATATCCAGAACTTTTTTGTTCATCCATCAGGATGTCTGGATGTGTAGTATTGGACTAAAGTTTATGAAAATCTTGATAGATTAATAAATCTTGTGTCAGATCCTCTTTATTATTCAAAAAAACTTGTATTTTGCAATTTTTTTCTAGATCCATTTATATTATGTTCAGATATAATAAATAAAGAAGTCATCAATTTTCTATCAGCTGACAGTTGTTCCAAAATGTTCAAGTACAGATGCTCAGGTAAATATTTTTAAATTAGAGTTGTTTCATAATTAAAGCTTTATATGATATTAGTTAAGTAGAATTTGTAATAGTTCTACCTGTGTGATTTAAACTTGATTTCCTTTGGAGAAATAACAATCTGAAGTATCATAAAATGTTCAAAATAATGCCTTCTATCTGTATCATCCTGTGTTCCAAGTATTTGTTTATATAAATCAACATAGCTTAATACTTTTTTATTACTTTATTATTTTCTTTTTGTCACAAGTACTACCACCTATAAGTTTAACTTTACTGTATTATTTTTTACATTTTTAGAGAGCCAATACATAGGTATGGATTATGGATTATGCTCTACACATTATAGACATTAAGTGTTAAATAATATCTAATTTCTGTTTATAGTAAATAAATAAATGTTTCTAGTGTTTCATGCCTGATTGTTTATGGTTGCTGCAGAGCTCTTGTAAATGTTCCATGGGGCTTATTCCATCCCTTCTTCTTCATACCCTAATATTTTTTCTCTCTCTTTTTTAACATTTTTCCTTTTTTTTGGTTTTTATATTTTGGTTTTTTAATTTTTCAGTTACATTTGACATACAATATTATATTGGTTTCAGGTGTACAGTGTAGTGGTAAGCCATTTATATGATTTACAAAAATCCTTATTCCAATATATCTGGTTTCCCTCTGACACCATATATAGTAATTACAGTGTTACTGGCTGTATACCCTATGCTATACTTTACATCCCTGTGACTATTTTGTAACTATGAATTTATACTTCTTGATTTCTCCTCCTTTTTCACCCTTCCCTCATCACTCCACCAAATTTGTTACCCATCTCACACCACATATGGTTATTGCAACATTATTGACTATATTCCCATGTTATACCCTATATCTCCATAACTATTACTTTGTAACCACCCAAATGAACTTCCCAATCTCTTCCCCTTATTTTACCTCCTCCCGCAACCTTCCTCCCATCTGGCAAAAAGCCAAATGTTTTCAATATCTATGAATCTGTTCCTGTTTCGCTTGTTTATTTTCTTCTTTGGATTTCACTTATAAGTGAGGTCAACTTGTATCTGTCTTCTGTTTAATACTCCACTTGTAACTGTTGATAGATATGTAACTATTGTCATTTTATTAATCATAACTTTTTGCTTTTTATTTTTTCTCATCTTAAAGAAGTCCCTCTAACATTCTTTGTAGTATTGGTTTGGTGGTGATGAACTCCTTTAGCTTTTTTTTTTTTTTTTTGTCTGGGAAGATCTGTATTTGTCCTTCAGTTTTGAATGCTAGCCTTGCTGGATACATTCATCTTGGTTGTAGATCCTTTGTTTTCATCATGCTGAATATTTTCTGCCAGTCCCTTCTGGCCTGCAAAGTTTCTGTTGAGAAATCCACTGACAGTCATATAGGTGATTCCTTGTAAGTTACTACTTGCCTTTCTCTTGCTACTTTTAATATTATCTGATTTTAATTTTTGCTGTTTTAATTATGATGTGTCTTGATGTAGGCGAGTTTGGTTTTATCTTGTTTGGGACTCTGTGCTTTCTGGACTTGTATGTCTATTTCCTTCGCCAGGTTAGGAAAATTTTCAGTCATTATTTCTTCAAATAAGTTCTCAATCCCTTGCTGTTTTTCTTCCCCTTCTGGTACTCCTATGATGAGAATGTTGTTGCACTTGATGTTGTTCCTAGAGGAATCTTATATCTTCATGTTTTTTAATTCTTTTTTTTCTTTTTGTTGTTCTGATTGGATGTCTGCTACCTTTACGTCCAAATCACTGATTTGCACCTCTGCTTCATCTGGTCTGGTGATTGCTTTTCTTCCATTCTTTGTTTTAGTTATTGTAATCTTTATCTCTGCCTGATCTTTTTTTATGGTCCCTATGTCTTTCTTTATGCTTGCTGTCTCTCTGCTGAAATTATCACTAATTTCTCTCATCATTTTTATAATCATTGTATTGAGCTCTGTTTTTGATTGGCTGTTTAAGTCCATCCTGTTTACTGTGATTTTCTGCTGTTCGAGTTATTTTGAGCTGTATTTGTTTCCTAATTCTGGCAGTCTCTGTATAGATATTCTGCTCCTTAACCCTGACACCTGCTGCAGCAGTTTCTTTGGGGTTGGAGGCTAATACTGCGGAGGCGAAGGTCTGGAAAAGAAGCAAGACAGTCAGGGCTCATACTTTTGTTTTCTGCCTGGGACTGTCAGGGGAGGGGGACTGTCTGGGTAGTGCAGGCTTAGGCCTTTCTGTTCTTGGTTTGTCTGGAGGGCTCTGACCTGAGCCTGGGGGTCAGTCCTGTATGTTCATCCCTCAGACAGGGCTGGTTGTGGGCCCATAAATGCACCCGCAGTCTCCTGTCTCCTTTTTCTTCCCTGCCAGAGGGGGTTGGACTGCAGTTTGGAAGGGCGGGGGGACCAGGGTTCATGCCTTTGTCTTCTGTCTGGAGCTCTTGGGGCTGTGCAGGTACTAGTGGCTTACGCCTTGCCCTGAGGTCTCTGCTCTGATTATTGGGATCAACTATCATGTATGCTGGCTCCTCAGACCCAGCTCATTATGGGGCAAGAAATGTGCCCCCGCAGCTCCCTCTCTCCTTCATCCCCAGGGGCGAGGTTGCTTGTGCTATGGCTTCTCACTGCACCTGATCTGCACCTCCTTGGGGCCAAATTGAGGTCTGGTTGTGATGTCTCATGGCCCCCGCCTCTAGGCCTCCTTTTTTCCGACCTGTGGACAGAGTGAGGTCCAGAATGCTCCCTCAACCTTTTTCCTCCTCCCTCAAGTGAGGACCTACACCTTTGCCCCTCTGCCCACCTGTAGGTACATTGATGCAACAAGTGGGTCTCTTAGCTGTGTTTGTGTGTAGTGTAAGGGAGTACTTAGTTGAGTTATAGATGTTTTAATTGTTATGATCTCCAAGGGAGTTTTTCAGGGGTCCCTCTCATACCGCCATTTTGTTGCTACTCCCTTCCTAGTATTTTCTTTTTCTTTTTTTTTGGGGGGGGTGGGGGGTAGTTCCCTGACTGGGAATTGAACCCAGGCTGCAGCGTTGGGAGCCCTGAAGCCTAGCCACTACACCACCAGGGAATCCCCTACTTCCTCCCTAGTATTTTTTCTTCACTCTTACTCTTACATTCTGCTCTATGGAGAAAATTGAGTCTATTCCACATGAGGCTCAAAATGTCACTATTCTTCAGTCTTGGATGTAAAGTTTAACTCTGTTACTCAAATTGATATCTATTCTGAATCCCATCTCTTTTTATTCCTCCAATTTTAATACTTGTGAAGTCTTTCTCTTTGTTCCCTTTCTATCCATTAACTCCTTTTGTACCACCTTAAACCATGTTAATTTCTCCTCATCTTAATGAAAATCCAAATACTTTTTGTGATTTGCTATTGCTTCAAGTGTTCTACTCTGCTTCCACTGTTTATTACCAGATTCCTGCCCTTGCTCCCCTCTTTCAGTGTATTCATTCCCTTTTTAACTCGCTGCAATCACGTTTCTGTTATTGCCCTTCTACTAAACGTTAATGTTAAAGATAAACTGAAGTCTCATTCCCCCCTCCAAACCAATGATGTTTGAAAAAATTCTCATCCTATAGTATCTCTGCAGTGTTGACTAACTACCATTCCTTGAAATCTTCTGTCAAAAGTTTAAAGCCACAGTTCCCAAACTGTCCACCAGGCTTCCTGGAGCTTTGCAATGAATTCATAAGGGGACTACACAGTATTTTCAGTTTTATAAATGAAACACAAAATAGTCAACATTTTTTGGACACTGCATGAACTATTGACTCAAGGTAGTTCACAGTTTCATTAGATGCACTATATTCCTTTTGATGATACCATGTCTTTGTGGAGCTAGATTATAGTGGTGGTTGTAATAAAATTCCAGTACTGCATGGAAATCATTGTGGAATAGGAAATGAAGGTGGCAGTGTCCTGTCTGATTCCAGAATTTGAGAAATTGTGCTATATCGAGTAGGTGCACACATCCCATTAGGATATAATTGTAATGAATAAGAATGAAATACAAAAATGTTTGTTTCAGTGAGCTGTCTTATTTCTTCAAATGGCTGTGAAATTTTTAGAACTTTAAGTACTTATTAAGTTGTTTTGGATCTAACAGAATGGTTGGTGTTTCTTTTGGCCTAGGGCAGTGGTTCCCAATCCTTTTCCACTTGTGTGACCCCTTTTAAACCTATTTCTATAAATTGTACCCCTTGTTTTTAAAACAGCTGCTTTTAAATACTGACACTTTTGTTCAGTGCATATCCTAATGTAACATAGTGGAAATGAGGTAATAAATTAGGAAAGAAAAATCACTACACTAAAAGTACAAACCACAGATTTAATTTTACAGTATTCATAACACAGTTAAATATTGATAATGATGATCAAGTATTTAAACATTGAATGAAAAAACTACTTGAGGGAGTTCCCTGGTGGTGTAGTGGCTAGGCTTTGGCGCTCTCACCACAGCGGACTGGGTTTGATTCTGCCCAGGGAACCAACCAAGAAACAAAACAAAACTACTTGAAAAGAATCATGATTAAAGACAACATACTTACTTTAACTCAGTAATAAAACTGATCAAACTGTCTGGCTACAGATGTATTTACATGTTTGGGGAAGTTCTAGAAAGTCACAAGTAGATTGTTCTGAAACTGTACATAATGATTGGTAGAAGAGCAGTTTGGGGGAGGGTTCATAGCCACACCCTCACCAACCATCATTCGCTAATGTGATCTAATTCTGAAGTGTCTCCATTAACAGTGATTCAAACTTAACATTTATTGTTCCATAACTACTGTTTTACATTTTTTTAACTTGTTTTTTTGTTTGTTTTTGCCATTACTGATTATTTTTCACACACCTGTGAATGGCCCAGCATTTACCCTCAGGGTACACATCCCACTGCTTGGGAACCAGTGGCCTAGGGATCATAAGGGTGCCATGATCCAAAAGTATTCCAGTTGGCAGAGTGGTTGCTCTTTAACTGTCAAGTCCCTTTCATCCCTTAGTTTGATTATGGTGATTCTTTTTTAGTGCCTTTCTTCCCTCAGTGACAATTCATACATTTCACAGATGCTGTGGGAGTGCTTATTCTATGGCAGACCTTGGAATCACAGATGAATAAAACTCATGTCTCACCTCAAGAAGTTTACAATTTAAAAACTACACTATTTTATCAAAAGCTTTGTTGCTTTATCTTTCTCTTCCTGCCAGCCAAATTTTTATAGGTATTCCACCCCAAGACAGTGTCTACAGCACTTAACTCTGTTGAAACTTTACTTTTATAACATTAACAATCATCTTACTGGTGATTTTCAAATCTGTTTCTCTACACTTGGCTTCCACCTCATTCTTCCATTTCCAGTGGTACCCAGGGCATACTCACATCAAAATCTTGTTTTATTTCAAGCTTAAAGTATTCAAAATACAGTATCTTTCTCCTTTTTAAGTTGTCCTTCCTCTAGCGATTCCATTTCTATTAATATTAGTGTTGCTGCTATTCCTCTGACCTCCAGATTTCAATCCTTAAATCTTCTATAAATATTTTTTCTCCTTATATCCCCTATTTTTAATCTTTTACATTTGGTTCTTTTTTCTTTCCCACAGAGGCCCTTTTTGCTTCATTCCTTAATTACTCTAGGAACTTTGTAGCAGTCCTCAAGTCTCAAGTCTCACCAACCCCAACTATACTGTATATATTGCTAACTTTTCTTTCTAATATGTGCTTTTTTATCACATTGCTAAAGAACCCTCACTGCATTTTGTAACTCACCGAATCAATTCTTCTGCCTGGCTTTCAGAATTTTGTGGAATTTTGTCCTGCTTCCACTTGTTAAATTTTACTGCATGTTTATTCTCTTTAAGTCTGTCAGAAATGTGCCACGCTTATTCCAAATTTTGTCATTCAGTCTACTACCAAATTAGTTCAGAATTATCCTAAACTTTCCCCAGACCCCAACAAGTCATTATTCACCAATATTACCTCAGAAATCTCTGTATTCTCCCTGCAAATGCTCTGTTTCAGAATCCCCTCATTTGCTTTCTTGGACTGTTGAAATAACCCCTCAACTGATGATCCTCTTACCTGCAACTGAGCCTTAAACGAAATCATGTAATTTCCCTGCTTAATAAATATCCTTTAATTCTCCCTCGCTGACTTTTTTGTGTGGGGTGGGTAGTTCCCGGGCTGGGAATCGAACCCAGGCCACGGCGTTGAGAGTGCCGAAACCTAGCCACTACACCACCAGGGAACCCCTCTCGTTGACTTTTAAGATACTGAAAAATCTTCAGCATGGCCTCAAGACCCTTCTTGATCTTGCCCCTTCAGCCCTCACCAGCCTCAACTTTTCTTCCACACTTCTTTCATACCTTATACTACAACCACACCAAAGTACTTAAAATTCTCTGAACACACTATCCTTTTTCACTCTTCTGTGCTTTTGCACATGTTCACCATACTAGAAATATTTTCATTTCCCTGCCACCTTTCTGCCTGGTTAATTCTTCTAGTCCTTTAGGAATGGGCTGCTAATACCATTAGGTAACAGGCAGATGGAGAGCTTTATAATTGATGGATGTGACTAACATTACCTAAACCTCCTGATCAATCTTAACATATGAAAAAAAAAAGATATAGTCAGACTTTACATACACAATACTACCTGTGAAGAATACTAAACCAATTCAATCTGAAGATCATTAATCATCTAGATCTAATTATTAATACTAGTTTGTTGGGCACACAGAAACTTTTTAAAGGATGCAACTAGGATGTAATTAGTAAAACCCAGCTTTTGGGAAACTCCATAGTAAAATTGCCCAGTGTGTACAAGTAAATGATAAGAAGGAGAGGACACTTGATAGAGTAAAAGAAACTCCAGAGACATATCAGCCAAATGTAATGGTAGACATTGGATCATGATTCAAAGAAACCAAATGTAAAAAGAAAGTTTCAAAATGATGGAGAAATTTGAACACCGATTGAATATTAGATTATATTAAGCATTGTACTTTTTTTAGGTGTGATGTATTTTTGTGTGTTAAAAACAAGCCCTTATCTGTTAGGGATGTATATGAAGTATTTTCAGATGAAATAATACTTTAATGCAAATTCCTGGCTTCATAATCTAGTGTGTACCTGGGGGGCAGAACAGAGTATGTGGGGTGTGGATAAAATGTGACTGTCCATGAGTTGATTATTGAAGCTGGATGATGAATACATGGAGATTTTATTATACTTTTTATTTACTCTTGCGTTTGAAATTTTCCATCATAAGACATTAAAGAATACAACATAAGAGTCACTTCTTTTGGATAACTTCCCTTAGCAGTGATTCCTGCTCAGAACCAGACCAAATTAGATGCTCCTTTTCTTTCTTTTTCTTTTTAACATAAAAATTTTAATATAATTACAGGATACCTGATTAATAAAATAACATACATACTACAATTTTTGCATGGCCTTGCAATAGCATATCTTATTATTTGTATCAGCACAAATTTAAAGTTATGTAGACACCCAACCTGTTCCAAGTGTGTTAAGATTTTTATGTCCTCTGAACTTCCTCTTAAGTGCCCAAACAACCAGTATCCTATTGAGATGACTGGGTTCTAACTTGAACTTGGGGCTAAAATGACATCTATCCTAGCTCCTGAATGTAAGTGTGAAACTGAGGTGTAGTCAAGCCCCATTTGAGGGAGATTATTGCCACCATTAGTGCTGCTCTGGCGGCATGGTACTTTTAATGGGATCATTGTGGTGGTATGTAGATGCTCCTTTTCTAAATCACCATAACTCTGTTCATACTTCTATCTCAACACTAATATTTTACTGTATTATATGTGTTGTCTTTACTCTCTCACATGACTTTGAGCTTCTTAATGTATTTATAATTAAGTTACTTATTTCACGTCAGTTACCATCATTAATATATTTGCTTTCATAGACTTATTAGATATTTTGTAACATGAATACATCACTTTAATTTGTTTTCTTTTAGGTTGCATAGCAGTAGGAAAATCCCTGAATAGCCGAAATTTTAGCAAGCTCTTGCATTCTTGCCTATACCAATGTGATCGTCACAAAGTCATTGTGGAAGCTGAAGACAGATATAAAAGTGAACTAAGGAAATCACTTATCTGTAACAAAAGTAATTAACCCAGCAGTTTTAAAACTGTAATTATAACTATACCTTCTGAACTATCATCTAGAACATATATTTATATTAAAGCTAGAGGGTGAAATAATGTTAAAAAGAAAATTGGTCTGAGTAACCAGTGATTTAAGATGTATCCAGGGAGTAGATTTAATCTCTGGTGTTTTAAAATTTTTCTTAATCCACCTAAGGATTCTCATTAGAAGGGGAGAAAAAGGAAACATCATACTAATGGAATTGATGTGCTATTACTCAGATTAGTACTTAACTATGCTAAATGTTTTTTTCAGAAATTCTGCTGACCCCACGTAGAAGACAACTCAGTAAGGAACCTACTACTGCCCCTGGAGGAATAAGTGAATATACTTAATTTTTAAATAAGCCAAAATTTCATATATTTCTGAGAAAGAAGAGAACAGCTGAATGGTTGTTTTCAGTCTCATCATTAATGGCTCTTAAGTGGTAACCCTTGGCTCTGATGAGAGTCATACTTCCTAAGAAAAGGCTTCCCTTTTTCCTTCCTCATGTTGCTTGCTCAGCCCCATTAGTAGCCAGCTAGGGAAGCAGCAGGAGGAAACTCTAACATTTATTAAGCACTTATTATGTGTTGGGTGTTTTCCAGGTACTATTTGCTTTCATTCTTATAATACTGTAAGGTAGATGTTATTTTATTCCCACTTGAAGGCACACTGAGCTGGAAAATGGCAGAGTTTAGATTCAAATGCAAGGCTGCCTTTCTGTGCCCCTGTTGTATCCTCTATAGTCTAGATTACATTTCTATTTTAAGAACAGAATTGTTCTCCTTATGCTTCAGAGAGATTTTGCAGAAAGTTTTGGTTCATAATTATTGCACTTCAAACAACCAACATTGAAGAGAAAAATATGAATATTTGTCTTCAAAGCCTTGCTTAAAAATCAAAATGCTTCTTAAATAATGAGCTAATTTACAAGAATTTTTGTTTAACTTCAGGGTTAACATTTCAGGTTAATCATCATCCCAAATTTATCACAGAGACTTAAAGAATATTACCATTTTCTTCTATTCATATGGTAGTACCTGCAGTATAAGAAAAATAAGCCGTTGAGTATGTTACTTGTCAAAGTAACCTGGAATTAGTAATGTCTGTAGATCCATTCTGTTATTTATTGCAAAGACATTTTGGACTTAACTATATCCAGGAAACATTTTGCCACATACTTTTATTTGGCCGGTGAAACTTGAGAGAAATTTCAAATTTACTTTTTATATCTGGGTCTCTTTCTGGGTTAAAAGTTCTGTATGCAAATTAAAATTAAGTACAATACCACTATAATGTAGCTCAATTTTTAAAGTAATATTTTCTGTATAAACTGTTAGAAAAATGGGTATTTTTTCCATAGAAACATGTTTCACTTGGAAATCTTTGTTTTTGACAAGGAGTTGGCATCAAATTAATATAGATTTTTTAGCAACATGTCTTAAAAGTAAATATGTAACAAAATATTCTATAATTATTTTACATACTAAAAATCATTTGTAGAGCCTCATGAAATATACATAGTTATGGTTGTACATTGATTATACAGAGAGATCCTAAATATTGTTATGTGACATTCAGCTCATAAATACATACACGTTTTTGTGAGTTAGAATTGCTTTAGTTAAAACCAAATATTTGGTATTTGACCTGCTTTTTTAGAATATAGAAATGCATCTTGAGGAGGCAGTGATTCAGTCTGTCTTATATCTCTCTCACAAGCAGGCCAAGAATATTTGCTATATTGCCATTTTTTTCTTCACTTGATAAACTTCCCTTTTGTATTAAAGACATTTATCACCACTAATTTGATTATAGGTTTCACTCTAATTTGAGACCATTCTTTTGAGAAGGGACCATTGCAGCATCCAAGCATTTAAAGAGCCTCAGGGACTAAGGCTCTTTTTTTTTTTTTTTTTTTTTTTTAGAGATAAATCATTTTTATTATTTTTTTATTATAAGGCTCTTTTTAAAGATGGATTGATATCTTGCAAGGGTTTGAATAATAAGAGTCTCTAGAACTGAGCCTTCTTGCCTGTTTTTCCCTGCTCTCTCCTAATAATACCCAGTCAATATTAAGAGGAGAGGTAAAGAAGCCAGAGAAGAGTCTTGTGGCATACTAAGCTGCTTCCTCCTTCTAGGCTACCCACTACTCTGCTTCAGTAATTTGTGAGGAATTGGGCATAGGTGTTAAGTGTAGGAGTTGGTGAGATAACAGCTGCTATGGGAAAGTGGGGACTGGCTTTACGTGAACAACTTCAGTACCTTAATATCCTGAGCTGTATAATAACCCAACTACTACTGATTACAATGAGTTCAAATCATTTAGCAAGTGAAACTGAAATCATCTGTTTCTTAGATAATCACACTTTTCCAGTAGATCCAAAAATAAGGAATAACTTCATTGATAAACTTTGAAACAGTTTTTACCAATAATTTTTTTCTTTGAACAAATATTTATTGATTACATACTATGTGTCAGACACTGTTTTAGGCACTGGGAATACAATAGTGAGCAAAACAGACAAAAATTCCTGTCTTCGTGGAGCTTGGTATTACATTCCAAGTAATACCGTTATGTCATAATCAGACATACTTTCATTGATTCATCAGCCTTTTGTGGGTGAGATTTTCTTTGCTGTTTTGAAAGATCTGAACTGTGGCTCCTTTCCTCGGAAAGGTGGACAAATAGCTAGCAGTCATGACCTGCTAGGGCAAGATTTTCTAAGGGTATCCCAGCACAACTATTCCAGGTCCTACTGAAGGAAATAGCAGCCTTAAGTGGATATACAAAAAAACAAACAAACGAACAAAAAAAAAAAATCCTCCATATTAGCATCTACCTATAATGATAACATGAATTAGCAATGAATGAAAAAGCTTAAAAGAACTATTGCCTAGTAATTATCACCAGAAGGTATCTGTGTTTACAGATACCAAGTGTGTATTCTTTGTTGTAGAAAGTATCCCTAAAATACATCCTCATGTAGCCTAGTTTTTTGAGTTTTAATGAGCTGAGTATCCATATAGGTAGTGAACTTGTTTCTTAAAGTGAATTTCAAAAGACTCTTATTCTTTAAAAATATTAATCAAGACTGATAATTAAAGTAACAAGTGTTGATATTCTTTTCTATTCTATGAAGTTATGGAGCCCTTTGGGAAGACTGTATCTTTAAGATAGGTAAGATGTTTGTTAACTGTCCTCACAGGAATGCCAGGAAAATTAACAATCAAATGTTTGTCAACTCTTGTGTTTCTTGACTAAAGGATGTTGCAGGTATTATTACAATATGATAAAGCTACAATTATTGAGTCACAGGGATAACACATCTAGCTTAATAGTAGGCACTCAGTTTTTTTTTTTTTTTAATTGAAGTGGATTTCCATGTGATGAGTAGCCCAGGCATGAAATTTTCTCATTAGTATACAGTTCTTATCTTTAGAATAAGTTAAGTACTTATGTGGGTCTCAGGAAGATTCTCTTCTTTTTAAAGCAAGCACTAATATATTCTACAATTCTCATTAATTATAGAAAAAAGAAAAATTCGTAAAAACTTTACTGAAGAAGAAATAAATTACCTTGTCAGTGGAGTTAAGAAAATGGGAAACCACTGGAATTTAATTTTGTGGTCTTTCCCCTTTCAACAAGGACGAAAGTCTGTGGACCTTGCTCATAAATACCACAAGCTGACGAAATGCAAGCATGCGGCTCCTTTATTGGAAGAAGACTTGTCAGTTTTTAGTTTGAACTCTTCAAATACAGAGCCTTGAAGATACAAAATTTAAAATGTTCTTCTAAACTCTCTTAAGACAGGGAATATGTACATGGGGATACTGTTTTCATTAAGTACTTTTTGTGTGATAAGCTATAACTAACTCATCAAATTATTAAAATAGTTTATAAAACAAATACGTTCTCCAGGCACAGGTTAGTAAGAAAAAAATCCTCCGTAAGGTCAGACATTTGTTTAGGAAGGTGCTTTTATTTTTCCTTAATCTCAAAGAACACAGGTCAGAGAAAAAAATTACCAGCCTTTAAACATTACTTGATATTATATTATAGTGAATACTATATGAGACATTTGGATTTTAGTATTCTTACCCACTGAAAGTCCCTCCCCAGAAAGACAGAATAGTTTCCCAAGTTGTTTGGTTACCATGCACTGAATCAATGTTTGACTTTTTGTTAATTATTAATAAAATGTTTTCTCTCTTAAAGGCTAAATGTGCAGTTGCTTTGAATACTTCCAAATTCTATGGTCAGGTTCACTTGTTTTTGGTGTGTGTTTATTTGCTTTTGCTTTTTAGAAGTTTAAAACAATTTTTATTGTTTGTTTTTAAGTTAGTTTCTTTCTAATGGAATACCAAACTATTGGGTCTCAATTATCTATTTTTCTTACTCTCTTTATATTCCATCATGATCCCCAAAGGATGCTGTTACAGCCTCCATTATACTTCAGTTGCTGTGGCATAGGGATCAAGTATCAGGGTGGGAAAGCTCATCTTTGCTTCTGTGCCCGTTGGCTCACTGCTTCTTATCATTGTAGTTGGTTCTTCAGTCCCAAAGGTTATTTCCCTATAAGTATGTATTCTTGGACCTTTTCAGATCATGACTATTTCTACTTAGATGAAGCAGAATTTTTATTAAATATCTTATTTTCTGATCACATTGAAAATTCCAGAGGGCCAACAGCAGAAAATTTTCTATTTAAATCCAAAATGTCCTTTAGGCAAAAGAATAATTTACAATCAGCAATATCCCTTGCAGCATTTAAAATGTGAATGAATTTAGTCCATTATCTGTCAGTATTTCATAAGCACCATGGAGATGATTTAAATAGTCTTCTTGGGTTATTTTGATTTGCACTTCTTAAGATTTATGAAAGTTGTTTTAGGAGAAAACATTTTGTCTGTTGCCTCAGCTTCATTGGCTTAGATAATTAGAAGTTGTCTCTTACCATTGTTCATATATGCCTTAAATATATTTTTTCCACTCTAAGTGGGTCTTAGTTAACAGTTCTTTGATTGGAAATTATGTATGTAGCAGAATGATCAAACACTTCTTACAGAAGCATCCCCAAGAGTATGACTTACTGAGCTTAGACAGTTTTGTGTTAGTCACTGACACTGTATGTAAAATAACCTCCTGCCTTCTGAAATTTTCTTAAAATTTTATCCCAATCTTTGGCTAACTTTTGGTTAATATGAGCTGCTTTTTCCCCCTTGAATGGAACTATTTATAGAAACATAAATGAAGAAAATAAAAGGAAAGCCAAAAAGTGATGACGTATTAGAATATTGTGTGGCTTTAGAAATTCAGACCTGGTCAAATCAACAGGGAGTAAAAAATGATTTTAGTAATGACAGACCCTTGGAGTTAGAACTGACCTCAGTTATGGTTCACTGCCAGAGGATGCATGGATTTGGACATTGGTGGCTGTCTTTAATTTTGCATATATCCTCAGAAACCTGTAATTAACTAACTCATAGGGTGATAATTGATGGTCCGTTCTTCCTTAAATTAAAACGAAATGTGCTTTCCTGGAGCACATTCTGCAGAACCACAAAAGTTGAATCCCTTGTCTACATGCCAGTCCTTGAGAAAGTTAACAATAGCTGTCTATCGTTTCCCTCTACATCCTTTGTTGCAAATGCTCCATGAGCCCCATGCATGTCTCTTTATGAGCTTAGTTACTGACCTCTTTGTTTATAAACTGTGACCAGAAGAACTAGCAGAATAGGGTTTATCAACTTCTTTGCTAGGCCCAATGAGGTTTTGAGTCTTACCTAAGATGCTTCTTGACATTCTCAGATTATAGTAATTATAGTTAAGAACTATAACTTTTATTCCTATCTTGTTATGCATTTATTTTTCACCCCACTACAGGACTTTAGTAGTCCCTGATAAATTCCACCTTGTTAGATTTAGTCTGTACTCAGTTTGTTATCCAGTAGATTGGGCACCCCTTCCTGCTTCAGGTCATCCACAACTTCTGTGAGTGTGCAGCTGCATTCTCATCCCAGTCACTGATGGCACCCTGGATTAGCCTGGCAGGGGTGGGAGGTTGGTGCAGATCCCTAGTGGCCTCCCTTTGGTGGTCCCTGCTCATCAGCCCCCTCAGCCTGGTTTTTAACAAGCCTCAATGCAACCTACATTTCACTTTCTTATCCATGATGTGAATTGTTAAATGCCCTGTTGAAACCTGTATTTGCTATGTCTGGAGCATCCCCCTACCTGGTATTCCTGCAAAAAAGAGAACCTATGTAAGTCTGGTGCTATCTTTTCCTTTGCCTATTGGTCACATTAGAGAATTTCACCTAGGGCTGATGAAGTTCACTGGCCTGTAGTTTTCAACTTCATTTTCTGCCCTGTGAAAATTTAGACACTACTTACGCTTTCATGACTTGTAACACTTGCATGCTCTTCCCAGATGGGCAGCCCCGGGCCGGGTGTAACTCATAATGGGTTTTCACTCCCTTGTCTTGTTTGAACCTTATATTTAGGTAGGCAGATGATATGCCCATTTGTTGGATCCTGTAAATCCATGCTGCCCACATTTGGCAGAGCCAGGATCAGAATCCTCATCTGAAACCCATGTAGGTGGTTGCTTTTCTACCATATCCCACTTCCTTGTGATATTTAGAAGTGGCTTGTAAAGTAAGCCTATTTCCACAGAGGATAGCAAAAAGCCCTTAGGTAGTGGCCACACCTAAAATTAAGCTTGATAGGTGAAATGTATTTTTTTCTTTCCTTTTCTTCCATTACCCTCTTCCTTCCCCTATCCCTTCCCCTTTCACATCTCTTCTCCCTGCCCCCCAAGAAAGGAAATTAAAGCCTTCTATTTCTGGAGTCAAATGCTGGCTTCCTGAAAATATTTTTTTAAAACCTGTTAATAAAGTAAGCTCAAATGTATTCACTGCGGTGAAGATCACTCACTACCTCACACACTTAATAGGGTCGATGAAGGAGGAGATGAAAAAGAATATTTATGAGGATTTTGGGGTCTAGTTTAAGGACAATCTTTCATTGCGGGGCTTGATTAGGATTAGGGAAAACTCGTGACATAGCTGGGTTAAGATCGATGAATAAGATCGTTTAAGTACCGGGATGTTATCTTTTAGCATTGGGTCCTTGAGCAGGTGTCTTAAGCTTTCTGAGCTTCAGGTTTATCATCTGTAAACATGTTAGATACGATTCGGGGAAATAATGGGTGACTCTGGTACACCATAGACTCTAGATAAATGGCACTATCGTGTATTAGTTTCATTCCCAAGCTTGGGCATTTCGCGTCCCTCCATTTGGTTACCTTGCCCCGGACGGCGGCGCAGCGGGAGCCGCCAGCGCGGGGAGGACCCGGGACAGGGTGCCACTCTGCCCCTCGGCCGGCAGAGGACGCCAGCGCGCCCGCCGTCCGGGCGGCTCCCGCTCCCGCCACCACCTCCCTGCACAGGGCTGCCCCGGCTGCCGCCTGATCTCCATCAGTCTCCTGCTGCCGCCCCGGCCTCACGTTTCTGTGAGAGCCTACGGACATCGCGGACCCGGTGGAACGCGGCCGGTGGCGCAGACTCTGCGGGGCAGGCTACGTGAGGAGCGCCCCGGGGGCGGCGGGCGGCGGGCGGCCCGGCCAGGGTCCTCCCGGGTCCTCGGCGGGCCCGGGGGAGGGCCCTCTTTGTGGCTGCAGTTGGCAAGATGGCGCCGGTGGGGGTGGAGAAGAGAGTGCTGCTGGACCCCAACGGGCCCGCGGTGGCGGCCGCTGGGGACCTGACCAGTGAGGAGGAGGAGGGCCAGAGCCTATGGTGAGACCACGAGGGGACCAGGCTGGATCGGGGGACGCGGCGGGGCGGGGAGCCGGCCCGGCTGGCCGGACCGGACTGGACCGTAGGACAGACTGACGGGCAGCCCCGGGCCGGCCACTTCCAGGTTGGGCCTCGAGCTGACCTCTTTGCCGTTTTTCCCGCAGGTCCTCGATCCTGAGCGAGGTGTCCACCCGCGCCAGGTCCAAGCTGCCGTCTGGCAAGAACATCCTGGTGTTCGGTGAGCGCCGGCGGCGGGGCGTTGCCCCGGGAGCCGGGGTGGGCGAGGCGGTCGCTCCTCTCATAGGTTGCAGGCTTTTTCTCCCCTGCTGTCTGCTTGCAGCCTGTCTTGCCCGGAGGGCCACAAGACCCAGGTTGAGCAGCCGGAGACTGGCCTGGTCCATTACGCCTGAGGTTGAGGTGTTGCCCCTTTGGGAGAGCCCAGTGATACTGCATGGAGTTGTGGGTACATTCCTTAGTTATTTGGCCGCAACTTCAGCCTTGTTTTAGTGTATGTGCTACCGAAGCGAGTACATCATCAGCCTTGCTTTAAACGTCCCTGACTCCCTGCGCTCATGGCCTAGAAGTTTACCAAATGTGGGCGTGGAAAGGGACAGGAGTAGATGAGAAGGTTAGGTGGAGGAGATGGGAGAACCAGGTGACTTGGTATTGGGGCTCGTGGGGACAGAAACCTTTCCTGATCTTCATGAGCTGTAGAAGGGACTCTGCAAAGGACAGCTGGCCTTGGAGTCCTCACTGAGGGACTTACTGCATTATTTCGGTCTTCATTGCTGGGTTCCTTGAGTCAGGTGCCTTAACATGTTTCCTCATACAAATGAGGAAGGGAGTTTTGCATAGTTCATTCATACAGTAAACCCATTTGTTGAGTGGGTCTAGTGAGAGACGGATGTGTTGGTGATGGTACTGTACCATGCTGGGCATGGTCACATTATTGTGGGGGTATCACACTGCTTGGTGCTGTTTTGACAAAGGGTAATTTTGGGATCAGGTGTTTCAAAGAATGTTGCATGCAGGAGCATGGAGGAGGAGGTTACTGCTGAGGTCAATTGGGGGCATATTGTGGAAGGCTGAAGAGTTGATGCTTTTTCCTGAAGGCCCCTGATTCTCAAGGGCCTTTTTTTTTTTTCCACCTCTACCCCCTAATCCTCATGGGAATCACTTCAAGGATTCCCACTGTGAAGGGGAGTAGATGGTCTTTAGGTGATGACCATTGCAGTAGGTAATAGAGGACCCTTAGAGATCTTTAAGAAGTGAGGGATCAAGGTCACTAGGTCAATGTTGTAGAAAGGGAACTCTGGGGAGTTCCCTGATGGTGTAGTGGCTTAAGGTTTCGGCATTGGCGCTGTCAGCGTTGCGGCCTGGGTTCGATTCCCAGTCAGGGAGCTACCCACATACCAAAAAGCCAAAAAAAAAAAAAAAAAAAAAAAAGGAACTCTCATAGCAGAGTGGCAGGTTGCTCAAAATGAGCAGGTCTTGAAGTCAGGCTGACAAGTTCAACATGATCCAGGTGTGATGTGGGGGTTGTGAATAAGGTAGAGGCATTGAAGATGGGGAAGGAGGCCTTTGATCTATGGAATGCCTTTCTGTTCACGTGTTTTTTAAGTCCATGTTATTAAATCACAGGGGTACCTTGGTGTTGGATCTTGGTGTTGGATCTTGATGTTTAAGGTTTTGGGGGTGGGGTTGTTAGTGTTGGTTGGAGAGGAATTAAGAGGTAATTGATAATTTCTGAGATTGTGCTTTAAAGTTTTGCTTCGGTCTGTAATTATTTTCATTAGTTTCCTAGTCTTCAGGATGCTTGTGAAAGAGATGTACTAAAATCAAAAGTGAGTAATAGCTTCCATTCTTCATGATTGTGAAGCAGGATCAGACTATTTTTAGTTCATAGTTCCTGGGTTTTAAGGTTAATTATATTTTAAAGATTTTTTGCTTTTCTTGTGTTAAAAGTTTATTTCGTGAGAAACCAGCTCCACCTTTTACTTTCACTTCTCTGTATTCTGTCTTATAAATCATGGGTAGGACCTGTGGACCTGTCTCAGTCTTTCCCTTGTATCGTAAGGATAACCACAGTAGAATATATTTTAGATCTTGGAATTTGCTGCCTTTATATCCCCTCCCTACTCAAGCCACTCTTACTGCAAAGCCTGCTTTGTTTATGAATGCAGGTGAGAGACCTCAACAGCAGGCTTTGCAAGAAATTCTTAGTTGTTCCTTGTGTGATGTCAAGACTTTATATCCTTGCCTAGAATAAACAGTACACTTTGTCTTCTTACATATATCCATTGTAGGTGAAGATGGTTCTGGTAAAACAACCCTCATGACTAAACTACAAGGAGCTGAGCATGGCAAAAAAGGAAGAGGCCTAGAGTATCTCTACCTCAGTGTCCATGATGAGGACCGAGATGGTGAGTGAAGCATTGATCTATGGTAAGGAATTTGTGCAGGTCTCTGACACCTTAGTTGCAGCTCCTGCAATATGGCCAGTCATTCTCAATTTAATGTTTAGTTCTAAGAGGGTAAGTCACAGGGGAACAGATGAAGTGTCTGTCTTTGTTGGGCTTTGCCCACTTTATAGAGTCTGTTAGTAAAAATGAGGAATTGGCTATAAGCTGCTCTGGGTCGCCCCCGCTTAAAGGAGATATTGAAGTTAAAATTTCAAATACACATAAAGGTAATAAGAAAAAAATTTTTTTTCTACTTTGTAGATGAATAAATTTTATTGTAAAGAGGCTAGACAACTTATCCCCAAACATGTACGTAATAAGTAGCAAAATTAAGAACAAACTGAGTTCTAATTACAAGTGTACTAGGTATTCTATTGTAGCTCCCTACTTCTCCTTAAAAGTTCAACAAACGCAGACTAAAAGCATAAACATGGAGAGAAAGTTTTCCAGGAACTTTTGAACTTCATGAAAACAATAATAATAATAATAATAATAATAATAATAATAAAAAAAAACAGCTTTAAAAAATATGGTATTTTTTGGGAGGGGGTCATTTATCAGTAACATTACTAAGGATCTATCATAAACCAGTTATCATGCTAGGGGTGAGGATACAAAAGAAATATCCAATATCACAACCCTCAAGGAGTTCATTTCTAGGGACAGTGACAGAGACTGATAAGTAAACAGACAGCCACAGTATAAAATGATTCCTCTTGTGATAGGGTTAGAAAAATGTTTTTTAAAACTTTGGACTTTCTGGAAGAGAAACGTTTGGCAGACTAATCTGGGTACCATTGTTACTCTGCCTGGTTCTAGTGGAAAATCTGAAATTGATATGGTTCAAAGTCTTAACAGCTCAACAAATATTCACAGGAGACCTTTCTAAGTCTCTATGACAGTGTAAAAATGCTGATTTCCTGTATTTCAGTGGAGGGGATACAGGCTCAGGAGTGATAATGTCTTTTAATTCCTCATCTCTAGGATGTGGATAGTAAGTAATAGTTTCTGCTGTCCTACAAGGTAGTTGGGATGATTAGTAGGGCATAGTAAGCAGTCTTGTAAGGATCAGATATCAGTTTACAATTCTTTCTTGTAAGTATAATTATAAAATGGATTGGAGCAATAGTTTTTGGTTATCATTACTCAGTAATATCTCCTTTATAACTTTTAGGCTCTGTTAGATCTGGAATGACTCTAAAATAATTATTAGTGTCCAGCTTTTTATTTGTAAGAAAGTTTTCTTTGTAGTGTGAAGATGAAATATCTTTGTTGAATTACTTCTTTATATTTGCCTTTATCCATTTAAACAGTAAAGATCATGACATAAGGGTGATTATATAAGGGGGTAAATCCCACCACCTCTGATCTTCCATTTCCTTACTGCTAAAATGAAAAAGCTGGACCCAGGTCCTTTCCAGCATGATAATTCTTTGATCTCCAAGAGTCATTTAATGGAGGACATGGGTAAGGATTGCTTGTTAAAGCTTGGAGACCTGCATTGCATTAATGGTAACTTCATGGCCATCTTAGAACTTTGTTCCAGGAGTTCCCTGATGGTGTAGTGGCTTAAGGCTTCAGCGCTGGTGCTGTCAGTGCTGCGGCCTGGGTTCGATTCCCAGCCAGGAAGCTACCCACATACCAAAAAAAAGAAAAAACAAAAAAACAAACACCTTTGTTCCTGCTTCTCTTCCCCTGGCTTCCTTTGCCAGGCTGACGTTCCCTGAAGGATATCAAAAAAAAAAAAAAAAAAAAAAATGCAGGTGGTAGACCCAATGCTAAGGGCTTTCCTTGTACAAGGAGGACAGAGGCATTCAGGTACCCATCTAGACCCAGTGGAGTCTTATAGGGTTCATATGGCTAAGTCTTTTGCTTCCTTCTTTATTGGGCAGCTTGGTTATTGTGGAAAGAACTTGGGCTTTCAAGCCAGGCAGAAATTGTTCAGAATCCCACTCCTGTAGTCACTAGTTGTGACTCACTTAACCACTCTGCACCCCAGTTTCGAATTGATAATGGTACCTATTTTGTAGGTTGAGAGACTGGGAGATGGCCTCTGTCACTTATAGCCAAGTGCTTGAGACACAGTGATAGCCCTAATACCCTTTTGAAAGTATAAAACTTGGTGTAGATACTCTATGAATCTGTAAGGCTTCTTGTTTCAAGATGGCATAAGCATATGTCATGCCAGAGCTTTATGTTAACCATATTCACTTGCCTTTGAGTTGAAGTGCATGTTAACTTTTATTTCATATTCTCTAAGATTCCTTAAAAATCTTATGGTCTCTGCATTTATGGGATTTTCATGGGCCACCTATTTGCAAGTTCTTTGCTCCTATGGTTAACTATACATCTTTCAGCTGTAGTCTTTTTCATTGTGTGTGTGACTGGGTTATAAACATACACTTTGCAGGCAGTCATACAGGTAGATAAAATTGTCTTTAGCTTGTCGGTCCAGACCACTGCCTTCAGGGTTGAGGGGGTTGAGAGCCTTTGTTTAATTTGTTTGTTTGTTTTTTTGGTAGCTCCCTGGCTGGGAATCGAACCCAGGCCTTGGCATTGAGAGCACTGAAGCCTAGCCACTACACCACCAGGGAATCCCTGGGGGCCTTTGTTTAATGCCACATGTGTGTGATCTCCACGCGTGTGGGTGAGTTATGTGTAGTGGGTATTGGGAAGAGAGGCTGAGAAAAAGAACTGTGCCTGGTAAGGGGCAGGCATTAAAATCTGGGCTCCAGGTACAGAGCAGTATTTTTGAAGGAATTCACAGAATCCAAACTAAAACTGCTACCTAAAGTGTATTAGAGTTTTAAAAGTGTAGCTAGGTAGAGATATCTTATTACACTATTGAAACATAAAGTCATGAATATAAATTTTTTACAGCATGTTAATTGATTATACAAAAAAGGTAGTTAATGGAAGACAGATTTTTAAAGTGTATGTTGGAATTTATTGGAAAATAAGTTTAATGAAATTACATTTTTGGTGGTAGAAGTTCTTCCTCAAGTCACTTTTATAAAAAAATTCTCAAAAATGATGACTAAAATTTTTGTTAAATATATTATTTTGGAGAATTATCTTCTGTATTTTGATTATGCAGCTATGATTTTGGAACCACATGCTTCATTAAGTGTCAGCACTTGCACATTTGTGTGAATATGTTTAAGTTTTTATTATGGAAAACAAAAGCTACATACAATGTAGAGAGACTAGTACCATATATCTATCATCTGTCTTCAACAGTTACTAGTTCTCAATCAAGTTTATTTCAGCTGTTACTCTCTTCTCCCTTCACTCCACACTGATTATTTTGAAGCAGATTTCACACATTATATCATTACATCTATGAATACTTCCTTACGTATGTCTGAAAGGTAAGGATTTTTAAAAACAACCATATTATTAGCATATTAAAAATAACTAATTCCTTAAATTGTTGGGCATCCAGTAATTTACATTTCAATTTATATAAGTAATCATTTCATCCTAGTATTTAGATACAGAGGCCCTGTCTCTTTGGCACCCTTCATAGTATGTGAATGCACAGCTTAGTGTGACTGACACAAAAAGAGCTTGTTTAGCCACAGGTTCCTCGGCACAGCTTGCTGCCTCACAGATTGCTGTTATCTTAGAGAATGGAGTCTTTAGACTATGGCACAGTTGACCAGTGAACATTTATAGCTTTTATTTGTATCTTTTGGTTCTTATTGAAAGTTGAAATGTCCTTTACTTTTTACTCTCAGACGTTGTTGGAATCTTTTTAGGTGTGGATATAATATATTATGGTAGTTTTAAAAGTTTAAAGTTTAGGTAGTTTACTAGGCACCTTGACCAAGGGTTGCTAGCCACTGAGCACTTGGGCCTCTTTCTGGTTAAGATTTCTGTTTCTGTTCTGTGTGGAATTTTGTGACTCACCTTCAAGTTCTTCCTAATGTGGCTCTTCTCTCCACTGTGCTGGTAGTCATTGTTAAGTAGTAACTTAGCTTCACTTCTTGTTTTAGATCACACACGCTGTAATGTGTGGATTCTGGATGGAGATCTGTACCACAAAGGCCTACTGAAGTTTGCAGTTTCTGCTGAATCCTTGCCGGAGACCCTGGTTATTTTTGTTGCAGATATGTCTAGGCCTTGGACTGTGATGGAATCGCTACAGAAATGGGCTAGTGTTTTACGTGAGCACATTGATAAAATGAAAATTCCACCAGAAGAAATGAAGGCACTAGAATGGAAGTGTAAGTAAAATAAGATTTTCTTAATTGGAAAATTTAGTAATCTCTTTGGATGGTTCCAACCAACTTCCTTTCACATTGTCAAGAGGCTGCAGAACTTTTCTTGCTGAGTGTTTTTGTTGGTTGTACTATTTATTTCAGAGTTGCTCTTGCAAATTCAGTAGTCAAAAGGTATTCAAAGCAGTTTTTATCTCGTATCAAAGTTGATGAAAATAAATGAATTAATACTCCTTATTTTCTTCAGTTGATTCTCTTTTAAAGTAAGGATTGCCCCTTACTTCCTAAAATATCAGTTCTGTGGGTCTTTTTGCTTTTCTGCTACTCTCTGTCTGCTGAGTTAGCATCAATGAAGGTGGAGACTTACTGTGAACTCTGTAGCTAAAGTCCATTGCCTGCGATTCCTTTGAGGCTCTATGGACCCTCTTGTTGGCAGATATAAAGGAAGCCCTACAAAGGACAAATCTTTGAGCTCCTGCCTTAGTTCATTTTAGGACCCAGCAAATATGATTTTTAGTTCATATAAATAGGAATGTCTTTTTTTGTCGTTAAAATAAAAGGCTATCTTAAAACGAAGGACATCCAAGTCCTTTTGAGAACAAAGAATGTTCAAATTAAAGGAAATTCTTTTTGTTGTTGTTCCTTAATGTGGTTCAGAAGCTTGTTTTTCCTTTCCTTTGCTTCTGTGCAGTTACATCAGCTTCTGTCCACTTGCCAGGGAAATGGGAGGGGCAGGAACTGGAGCTGTGGTGGCGGTGGCAGCAGTGGCAGCAGCAGTCTTGGCCAGGGCAGGCTTGGATCAGCTTGGCTTATTTCCACAGAATGACATCATTCCTCAATGAGTGATTCTGGGGCAAGAAGGCACATGGGCTTTTCACACTTACTGGCAGAAGGGTTCAAAAATTTTGACATGCTTTTCAAATCACATTTGTTGCTATGTATCTTCTTGTTATACATAACTTCATAAGTTGCTCCTGTCCTACATTAGCTAAAACAGGGAGTTTTACATCTGATCTTTGGTTTGCTGTGTGTATGTTTCCCAGGTCACCTGTATGTGTGTGTGCGTCAGTGATTGTTATGCAGCTCAGCTCATCTGTCTTCAGCCACTGACCTTTCTAGATAATGCTTCTTTTTACCCTGAAATAGAGATCCTAAAGACAACTTCTCGGAATAGTTCTGAGGCTGAAGAGCTGTTTTCCTTTCACTGAACATTTAGTATTGTTGCCAGATTAGTGTGTTAATGCACTGGAGATTTCAGTTTCTGAACCTGTTTTCTTAGAGTTACAACCTTGTAAAGATTTGTCAAAACAGAAAAAGAAGAAAGAGATTGAGCCAAGGATATTGTTCCTTTCCAGACAGGAAAGTGTCAGCCTTGTACCATGTCTGTTCTAGGCATTGGGGATGCATAGAGCACACAAGATGCCTGCTCTTTGGGAGCTTGTGTTCCCATGGCACACCAAATTCATAAGGGCAGGCCGATAATTTTGCCTTCACTGTTTTTGTTACATTAGACATACCTGTATATAACCGGTTCTGTGTAGTCACGTGGTATCTCCTCTTCATTGTGCTTGACCTTGCTTACACAGATGCTTACATTTTTCACCCAGTGCACATAGAAATGGAAGCGTGTTCAGACATTCGGTTCAAACAGACTGCTATTATTGAATTCTTAACAGTGGAAAAAGTTCCTCGAAATTTTTGAAAAAGAAGGTTGATGACTTCTTAAAGAAGATCATTACAGGTGAGGAAACTTGGATCTATTGTTATGACTCCAGGAACAAACTGGCAGCCCTTGGAGTACCACTGCCACAGGGATCACCTCAGCTGGACAAATTCAAAACTCAGACGTCGGCTGGGAAGGTCATGGTGACTGTTTTTTGGAATTCTGAATGTGTTGTTCTTGCAGCCTTTCTTGAAAAATGAACAACAATAAACTGAAGATTATACTGAAACTCTTAACTGCATAAAAAGAACAATCAAATGGATTGGAATAAGAAATGAAACACTTCAAAATGACAATGCCGGGCCTCACACAAGTGCAGCAACACGAGAGCAATTTAACTCCTGGACTTCTCAGTGCTGCTGTACCCACCGTGCAGCCCAGATCTGGCTCCTGGTGATTTCCGCCTGGTCCCAAACCTAAAGGCACAGCTGAAGGGCCAGCGCTTCACCTGTGACGAAGAGGTGGCGTCTGCAGTGAGAAAATGGTTTCAAAACAAAACCGATTTTTTTAAGGCTGGATTTCAAAAACTAGTGCAGCATTGGTGGAAGTATATTGAAGTGTGTGATGATTTTGCAGGAAAGCAATTACGCAGCTGTGAAAATAAATGATGTAGGTTTATTTCTTTTTTTTTTAATTTTGTTAAAATACCTTTTCCTGTTTATTTTCTGTTTAAGTGGAGGCAAAATTTATCAGCCTGCCCTCATATTTTGGTCTTAGTCATTGATGTCTGTCACTTAGGATTAGATTCAGGTACATGTGACACAAAACCCAAAATAACTTACTTAGACAAGACTGAGGTTTATTTCTCTCTCCTGTAAATGAAACCCAGAAGTAAGCAGTTCAGGCTGGAAAGCAGCCCTGGGAATGTCAAGGACCCTGGCTCCTTTTTGCTTACAGCTTTGTCATCGCTAGGGTGTGGTTCTCTTCCTTTTTTTGATGACTAGAGCTCTAGCCTTCACATTTGCATTCTAAGCCGCAGGATGAAAGGAGGAAAGAAGAGCTTAAGGGTGGTGTGCCCACTGTCTTTCTAAGGAGGCTGGGAAATGTAGTCTGTGGCAAAGTGTTCTAAGTATCGGGGTTTGGTTTGGTTATAAAGTGAAAGAGAAGAGAGGACACTGGAGGGCAACTAGCAATTGCTAGAAACATGTCCATTCCTCTTTTTTTTTTTTTTTTTTGCCTTTTGGTATGTGGGTAGCTCCCTGGCTGGGAATCAAACCCAGGCCACAGCACTGGCAGCACCAGCGCCAAAGCCTTAAGCCACTTACACCATCAGGGAACTCCCAGAAACATGTCCATTCCTCTTAACTCTGGTTAACCTTCCAAGGACCTCTGTTGTTTTCACCCTCCTGAGATGTTTTAGAACGGTAGTCAGCCCTTGTGTTGCATGCTGAAGGAGTGCCTTTGTTACTGCTGGGCTTTTGTTACCTTTTGATAAAGCAGTTGGCCACCCTCTTGCTCAGAGGACTCCCACTTTCCAGATTAATTGGACTCTAGTTATTGTATTGACTGAGTGAAGGGCTGATCCAGTCCAACACCAGTGTCCAGTCCTCCAAGTTTGGAAAGCTGTGCTACAGTGGGCCGTTCTTTCAGGATTAGGTTCCCCAATGGCAGCTGTTTGGCTGTAGGATCTATCTGAGTAAGGGGGAGGGTGGAGCAACCCCCAGAGTGGTCAGAAGGTAGTGCTTGTGTGTAGGTTTGTCTTGTCTTTCCTGCTTTATGTCGGGTTTATTTCCCTTGCTGACTTAAGTAGAGGAAAAAGATGAAGTGCTGTCTGTGAGGTCTTAGGACTGTGGAACCAATGGGTGATCAATGAGGAAAGAAAAGGTGAGACAGTAGTTAGGGTAGAGCAATCTGAAATCTTCTTCCCATACCTACTACCATTGGATGCTAAGGGGAGGTCCCAGGTGGGCCACTGCTCCTTGCTGTGAAATACTGATTCTTCCTCTATCTAGAGAGAAATTGTTAATACTGTGGTATGTGGGTACCCTCAGGGAAATACACATTTTATTACTCAAATTACATAGTCCTCACCATGTTTTTACCCTCCCTTTTCACCAACCTCTGCTACGAACATTTGCTCTGCCTTCCAACTTATTTTCTAAAATGCTGAGTTATTAAAAACACATGTGTGTTTCCTCCTGTTGTTGGACAGCCATAATTAAGTCATTCCTTAGAGAGTGAATAGTCTATCCCAGGGCTTCCTAACCATTTTCACATCATAGCATAAGTAGAATGCAGCAACATTTGTGCAAAACACGGGTAATGGAGGTTCATGGGACAGACTGCCAGAGCTGCCCCTCCCCCACCTCACTGCTCTGAAGTTAGAGTGCTCAGACTGAATGTCAGACTTGGCATTTTGCATCATTATCCCTAAATCCCTGATTTTGCAGTAGGATGATTAGGGTTTGTCACAATTCTATGTTTTGTGCTTATTATTACCGTTTTCAGTTTCTAAAGCTATGTGTATTTTTATATGTGTGTATGTAATTTTCTTTGCCTTTTTTACCTGTAGTTGTGAAAGACTTTCAGGACTATGTTGAGCCTGAAGAAGGTTGTCAAGGTTCCCCACAGAGAAGAGGGCCTCTAACCTCAGGTCCTGATGAAGAACATGTTGCCCTGCCTCTTGGTGACAACGTGCTGACTCATAACCTGGGGATCCCTGTGTTGGTGGTGTGCACAAAGGTGTGTGCCAGGGGTCTGTCAATTTGTCTGGCTTTGGCTAGCGAAGAGCCACTATCTAAAAAATCTTTGGAAACTTTTAATTAGGTGTGTTCCCGAGGGAGAGTTGGGCCAATTTGGGATTCATTAAGGTACATTGAGTATGTCAGGATAGAACATACAGTCATTTAAACATTGCTGCACATCACTCAGTTTGCTCATAGCCTGGCTTAATCTATCCAGGAAGCACTGCCAACTTTATTGAGTGATTCAAACTTAGAACTAAAAAGTTTTCATAAGGCTATGTAAATCAGTTCTCCTAGCCCTAACTGATGATGAAAATACAATATAGAAGGACAGAATTCTTTTGGGCTTTGGTCTCTAAAGTTCGTTGGACTTGAGATGATTTTCAGAAAGGAATATGACCTTAGGGGGGAAAAAGGGAAAGGAACTCAAGGTTTGAGTTTCTTCTGCCCTGTAGAATTATGAGGTGGGAATAGAAATTTAAGTTTAGTCATAGAGAAACTAAGTTGTATCTCTTACAAAAAAGGGAAAGAAGGTAGCTTTAAAAACATTTAGGGAAAGAAGAAGCCACGTCAAGACTGGGAGAATAATGGTCAAAAAACAAAAAGAATTTTAATTTCAAATAATGCACAATAATTTATGATGATGACAATTTGGTGTTTTTGTCATGTCATATAATTATTGGTAAAAGAATTTAGTGGCCCAAAGTTGCTCATGGTTAATCTATGATTGAAATTTAAAATATAATTAATGACCAATTTGAGAAATGATCTTAAAAAATGAAACAAAAAAATTTAACATTTTGGGTTTCAAAAGTGTTTTATTCCCATTCAGAGCCATTGTGTTGCCCAGCTACAGGCTGTGCCATTCACATCACATTTGGTGAGAATGGAGCCCTTTGGAGTGTGCAGTGCACAGCCATGTCCAGTGGGCTTGTTTCCTGATGTGACCTTGTTTGATTTTTAGAACAGCTATGAGGTGATCAGAGCTATTGTATTTCTGCTTTATAGATATGGAGACTGAGACCCAGAATGAAAGAGAAAAATGTCCCATTGCTTTTTATTCTAATTTTTGCTTGGACCTTTGCCTATGGCTTTCTTCTTGGAGCTATGATACTTTATTTCTGAAGAAGACAGTGTTCGCATTCACAGCAGGCAGAGATGCAAAAAGATAACTCCTTTCTCTTTTTATCTTCCCTGCAGTGTGATGCAGTGGGTGTCCTGGAGAAGGAGCATGATTACAGGGACGAGCACTTTGACTTCATCCAATCGCACCTACGGAGGTTCTGCCTCCAGTGTATCCTTGGGGCGCTGTATCAGGGCTAGGGGCTTCCCTCTCTGTGCTAATCTAGGCTTCCTTCTAGATGTGGCATCTTCAAAGAATAAACTACTTCCTGAATCCAGAATAATCTGCCAGGGAGAAATGGTATACATCTTTTTACTAGTTTTATATTTTATTACATTAGAATTTGAGACTTACTAATTTATGCCTATCTTTGATCATTTTTTATTTTTAATGCTATACATTTGCTAGACTTTCATAATGAACTTAAGAAAACTGATATGTGTTATTTTATTACCACATTATTTTTATTATATCTTGGGAGTCTTTTTAAACTTTGCTTTTTTTTTTTTTTTTTGGCAGACATACTCAACCCATTATGTTTTAGATGCTACGGTTATTTCCCATATGTTTATCTTTTGTGCTGTCCATGAGAAAGATGCTGTGTCAGCACTCTTGAATCCTGTTTCTGTGAAAATCCAGTAACAATGCCATAGTCCCACACCTGAGGGTAGGGGTGAGAGATAGGGTCCTGTCACTTCTTTGGGCCCTTTAGCTTGTCCTGCTCAGTGGAGGGTACTGGTACATGTAGGTACTCATCTCTCATAAAAGATGTACTTAACAGGGAGTTCCCTGGTGGTATAGTGGGTAGGCTTCAGCACTCTCAATGCTGAGGCCTGGGTTCAATTCCCAGCCAGGGAACTACCCCCCACCAAAAACAAAAAAAACAAAAAACGTACTTAACGATAAACTTGATTACATGTGAGCAGCTGCCTGGGAAAGAATCTTGGTCCCTTGGCTATGCGCAGAGTGTTTTCTGGGCTAGCCTCAGAGCCATTAACTTGACTGTTAGGGAAGCAATCTCATGGGTCATAAGACACGTTAACATGTGAAAAAATGAAGTGCATGACCTGTTAACATCAGCATGCTTTATGCTTTTGACCTGGTTCATCTGCTCCTATTACCTTTTTAGTTTTAAATTTCAACACTTTCTATTGATTATATAGTGATCAAAAACTGATCAACCCATGAGTAGTACTCTGAGGATTGTGCTTGTATGTGTTTGCTTTTGTCTTCTCCTGCAGTGAACTGGTTTTCCTTAAGCAGATTGATTAGATGGAGCTGCCTTGATTTACACATCAGTGAAGGAAGAGAAAAACCTCGACTTGTTATATAAGTACATTGTTCATAAAACGTACGGTTTCCACTTTACCACACCTGCCTTAGTTGTGGAAAAGGATGCAGTTTTTATGTGAGTTCTTTATAGGAGATGCGTTCAAACTTTTCTTTATAGTACATTTGCTCTTTACATTTTATCCTTCCAAATAAGGTGACTTCTGTCTCTAATTTACACAGCCAGCTTTCTGCTGCCTTGGGGCAAAGTGCTTGGGCTGGACCTCATAGGTGATAGGTACACCCAGATTTCACTCTCTGCTTCTTTCCAGATTACTTGCCATTCTGCCTCCCGTCTGAGGGAGGTAGGTGGTGTGAGATCAGAGGTGCTGCCTTTCTTCATTGAGAGCAAGTGGCCAAAAGTTAAGCCAACTTATTATCAACTCTGATAAAATACTGGCCAGAAGAGGGAGTTGAAGTAGAGGGATTTGGCTCTTTGGGGATCCTGAATGTTTTCTGTCGAATCATCTGGTTTTTCTGCCCTTTAGCAGGCATCTCTGTCAGCATGGGCCTTGGTTGTTTTGTGTGTTTGTTGTGTTTCTAGCATTTCACATTTTGGGGGAGCCACTGAGCAGGGATTTGGATATCTGTTTGCCAGAGTTTTGTGTGTTTCTTTCACTGGAGATTGATGAGTGTTGTGGATCCACAAGTAATTGGTAAAGCTGTGGTCTCTCAGGACTTATGCGGGTATATCAGTGTTTGTAGACTTAGATATTTTCTTGACTTAGAAAAGAATTACAGTTTATTTAGCAAATCCTAAGTACCTCCTAGGTTCCCAGGTTCTGTATTTAGGACACAGAAATGAATGAGAGGTGGTCCCTGTACATGGCACTGTAAGGAGGAACACATAGCCGAGGAGGCAGTAGGGCAGTAATGGGGGTAGTGGAGGCAGTGTGGCAGGGAAAGCAGAGGGGGTGATACTAGAAGGATGAGTGGCGTGTGCCAGACAGGCCAGAAGGAATAGAGGGATGGGAGCGATAGTCTGTGAGCACACTGAAGGTGTGAAAGCCAAGAGCTCTCAGGGGACTGAACAGGTTGCCTCCTGAACATTCAGGGAGAGCCTCACTAAGGCCGCTTGCAGACAGCAAACCTAGAAGCTTGTACCGGTTTTTGAGAATTGTTGTCCAGAGCAGTCAGGCATCCACCAGGGACACAAGCATAATGAGTGGTATGGTTTTAGAGTCAGCCAATGCCCAAATCCATGTGATCCTGGGGAGCAGGAGGAGCAGTGAGATGGTCTGGGTTTAGGGCTGGTCTGGAGTAGAGAAGTATCTTGCAGCTTCTGTTTTGTTTTTATTTTTATTTTTGGTGGTTATTTTTGGTTCCCTGGCTGGGAGTCAAACCCAGGCTGTGGTGTTGAAAGCGCTGAAGCCTAGCCACTACACCAACAGGGAACCCCTCCTTGCAGCTTCTGAAGGTTACATGGGTTATAGCAGTATACTGATCACACCTTGTCCATTTCACTTTTGGTCCTATAAGTAGTTGCTCATTTGGGAGCTGATGACATCAGCAAAGTCATTTGGGTAGAGTGCCCTGGCTCAGCACCTTCCTAGTTATAGAGCTGTGGTACAGGAGTTGGATGCAGAACGAGATACCCATGAGAACCATCAGTTGCCATCTTTTGGAGCTTCTAGAGTTCAAGAGTGTATCATGTAGGACGTTTTACAATTTTTTAGGAGAGTCTGGTGGGAACCATAGGCTGTAGTTTAACTTAATGGAAACTCGGTGCTATTCTGCCCTGAAATGTCCAGCGGTCAGCACTCATATAGGAATGTCAAGGACTCCTTGTGTCCCTTTGGTTTGGGTCCCAGAATAGTGCAGGTCCTGGTATTCCCACTTGGTTCTAGGGTACATCTTCCTACACTAGTAAGATTAGTGAACCAGTCCACAAGAAAACTTGTCAGAAAGGAGAGTTTCTCAAAGAAACAGCTTACAGGAGGGGTGCCAGCATGCCAAAGCCCAGGAGAAGCAACCCCACCTTGAGCTCTGTCCTACATGTTGCTGTCTGTGTTCTCTACTTTGTTGGACCAGGCTCCATTGTGTCCATGTTCTTCTGGGTAGAGTTGTGTGGAGTCTCTGAACACTTGACATGGGTTATTAGCATGTGTAGTCAGTAAGATCCCATTCTGGCTCCTTAGGCCTTGTGTCCCGTGAGCTTCATTATGGAGCAGGACCTGCGATGTGGATCTGATGGGTTAGACATGCGGTAAATTTTGGCTTGCCTACCAAAGGTTACATAGAAGCCAGCCTCAGTAACTGCAGACCAGATCTTGTGCGAAAGGAACCCACCAGGAGTCCCAACCCGGAAAGTGCTCTGAGTACTCTGTAAGGCAATGAGTCAAATCCCTGTCTCTCTGCCTTCAGACCTGCAGGCTGGGACAATGAAAAGAAAATAGCTATTTTACATGAAAATTTCACAACTGTGAAGCCAGAAGATGCATACGAAGACTTTATCATGAAACCTCCTGTGAGAAAGGTATACAAGTCAGTCACTTTAAGAGTTGTAGGTGTTTTTTTGTTTGTTTTGTTTTTGTTTTGTTTTTTTTTTTAATGGGAAAACAAACCTATAAAGAATCAGGTTTTACACAATTCAGCCATCCTGGGGGGAGGGGGGGACGATAATCCAAAAGGCTTTTAGATGAAGTCTAGGGTCTTATAAATAGATCTGGGTGGTGGGGCATTAGTGATGGAGTGTCCATATGGAGTGGAGTTAAAGTTTACCATTAAGACTTGACAGTGCCACCACCTGTTAATAGACCCCCTTGCTCCTGTTAGCTTGTGCAGACTCTAATCTGGGAAGTTGTTTAGAACCTGCCAGACTTAAAAAATGTCAGTTGGCTATGTGCCAAGGCTGGTCTTGGCATAGGGTCTGTGCCAGGCTAGAGAAACAGCTTTTCAGTCCCAGTAGGGACTCTCCCCAGACCCACGTGGAGACCCGAGCCCAAGATTGTCCTTTCAGCATGAATTTTGACAGCAGTTTGGGTGTGTGACCACAAATGAATGTGTCTCTTCCCTTCACAGCTGGTCCATGACAAAGAGTTGGCAGCAGAGGATGAGCAGGTGTTCCTAATGAAGCAACAGGTAAGAAAACCAGGAGGGCAGGGCAAAGGGCTTTTCACAAGTGCAATGCCAGTTCCCTGGGGTGAGGTCGCAGGTATCAGAGACCTGGCAGCACCAAAGTGGTTGTGACCAGGTTTCCTCATTACCTCCTGCCTCAGGATCCCCTGTCTGCCTTGCAGATTCTCCTATAGTTGTTAGCTTGGTTATCTTTTTAAGTACCCTTTCTTTCTGGTAATGTAGGCTTCCTGGCATAATATTCCCTGTGTTGACAGTTTATCAAGTCCCCTGACCTCATTCCGTTATTTCACATAGCCCCATACAGCCCTGTGTGTGAAGGTGAGTGAGCTGAGGTACCCATTTTGTAGGTGAGGAAAATATCTTATCCATGCTGAGAGTTCAGAATGCAAAGTCAGTCTCACCTTTCTGTTTGACTTGGACTGTTACTGTTAGACATGTCACAGGTCTGCTTGATGGTACAGGCAGGTCAGTAGCGGGTGCTGACAGTTCTTTTGGCACCTGTTCCTTCTGTGATCTCGTTTTCTTGGCTTCAAAACTGGTTACTTAGAGTATTTTTTTTTTTCATTACATACCAAACTGCTCAATTTAAAATTTTGGCATTTATAGTGTAAAACCTGACTTAGTTGTTGTTAATGATGCCCTCTAGTGGATTACTTGGAAGTGTTTCTCCAGACCTTCAGTGTACTCTGCAGGCCTTGGTTAATGGCCAGTGTGTCCCTCTCTTTGCAGTCACTCCTTGCCAAGCAGCCAGCCACGCCCACGAGAGCCTCCGTGAGTACCTTAAACAGAGGGTCAAGGCCCAGTGTCATGGGTGTCTTCAGATTTTATACCATTATAAAAGCTTTTCAAAGGGAATTTGGTCCCCATAAAGGCCCAGGGCCAGGAACATAGTAGGAACTCAGAAGCTGTCTGATGAAGGAATACTGCTCTGGGAATTAAAATGAACACTCTTTGTAATTTTGATACCTCTTCTCTCAGGAGAAACTGAGGTCTAGAAAGGAACTGAGCTGGGAGCAAACCCCTAGTCTTGCCTCCTTTCTCCCTAGACTGTGAAAAGTACCCTGCAAGAACATGGCTTCATTTTTGGAATATGTATTTTTTGTTATTTTTATGCCTGTGTGTGACTTGGGCTCGTTTTGGACTTAGGAATCTCCTGCAAGAGGACCCTCTGGCTCTCCAAGAACCCAGGGCCGAGGAGGGCCAGCCAGTGTGCCTAGTGCCTCCCCAGGCACATCAGTAAAGAAGCCGGACCCAAACATCAAAAGTATGTATCCTGTCTCTGGAGAGTGATTCAGTCCTAGGCCTGAGCTCTGTAGGGGCTGTGTGGTCAAGTTGGAAGGTAGAAACTCATGGTGGCTGGGCTGTTTTCTTCGCCAATAAGGGCTGCTTTCCACATCTCCTCTCTCAGGGGGAAGGGACTCATGGTTGGCAGAGGCCAAGGCCTGTTCCTTTGTTGGAATCAGTGGCCCTTGTACCTGGCTTTGTGTAAGGCATTGATTGCTTAGGTCATGTAGGATTCTTCCAGAGAGGAATACAGCATAGGAAATCACACTAAAATGTGTGTTTTGGGTTCTTGGTTTTGTTTCTCATTATGTTTATATCATTACCATTTATGAACTGTGGAACTTAACCCCCTTTGCTTCTCTTATGAAGCTCATTTATTTATTAGTTTAAGTATCTCTTATCCCAGTTACTTACTAATAATACCCAAAGATGTTGGCTGCAAAAGACCCTCAAAACAAAATTTTATTTTTTTATTGTTGTATGTTCAGTGACTCTCTTCCTTTCTAAATAAGAGCTTTTCATAGCAGCTTTGGGGTGTTGAAGGCTTATAAAACTGAAAGGCACTACCCCGTTGTCAGGCAGATAATAAGGAGCGCAGGTTATCTGTTGTTTCCCCCAAACAGGTGGGAATTCTAAACAGGCTTCCTCTTACTCATGCTAACAGGTAACTAGCTTCAGCAGTGGCAGGGTGTAAGGTATCATAGTGAATAAATGTGCTCAGTATCCTAGGAAGATGATAGCCACAAATGGATTATTCAAGCTGAAAACTAGGTTTATTTGTTTGTTTAATTGCCATCCAGTTTGTGTGACACTTTTTTTCTTAATGTTTCCTTAGATAATGCAGCAAGTGAAGGGGTGTTGGCCAGCTTCTTCAACAGTCTGTTGAGTAAAAAAACAGGTTCTCCTGGAAGTCCTGGTGCTGGTGGGGTGCAGAGCACAGCCAAGAAGTCAGGTACTGAAGGACCCTCGGAGACTCATGACCCTTCTGGTTGAGGGGTGCTGGAAGATGGGGAGGCGGACAGGAGTGTCTGCTTTCACCTGACCTGCAGACCTTCGGTTTTTGAACAGCCAAGCAAGGAAGCACTTCTCCGCTTTATACTGAGCAGTATGCTTTACATAGGATTACCTTATTGTACGGTTTTTCTAGACACATTTAAGGTGGCATTTGTCTTCATTCAGGTTCTCAGGAACTGCTGTCGGGTGAGTTGAGGTAAATCCTAAACCATACACATGGCGCTGGTGTAGAAGCTCTGTCCATTGGGGGTAATGGTTAGGGTGTACCAATTGACATTTTATTTATTTAATTTTCTGTGATACTTCGTAATGGTTTTTGTTCACTGTTTCCGGTCTTGCCGTGAGCTGGAACCTTGAACCCTCCCTGTCTCACTGAAGGGTTGTCATTTCCTCCTGCCTGAAGCTTCCCACCTTGTCATACACATTATCTCTTTCTGTCCTTCCATGTAGTCTTGTAGGCCAAGTTCGTATCTTGGAGGTCTTTGAAACAAAGAATCAGGTTCCTTGGAAATGACATTTTCCCTAGAAGCTAGAGGCCATTTTAAAAGTTCTTTGCTTTTAATTTTTCCATTGGCTTTAAGAAATGTTAATAAGTGTTTTCCCATCAAAGGAGGCCCTCAGGAAGTCATTCTGTCCTCAGGTCAGCCTGGCCTTCGTGGGCTCCTGAGTTCTTGGAGACTCAAGAGTCTGTTCTGTTGGCCCAGACTGGTATTTCCTTGCAGAAATAGTAGTCATTTCCAGGTCCCAGTTAGTATTTGACAAGAAAAAAATAGGAACACTGACTTTGTGCAAGATTGAAATGTCTGGCCTTAGTCTATTTTTCTTATGGGCCATCTATATGAGTCAGTTCATAGTGTTGTATTAATAATTAAAAACAAACCTAAACACCTGTTTTATTTGAAGCACAGAAAGTAGTTTGTTGCATGCTAGAAACTCAGATACAACCTCTAAGAAGATGGCAGTTAGAGTGCCTAGGGTTGGGGTGGTAAGACGATTTTCAGAAAGGTCCTTGTATTTGGCACAAAGGCATCCCCAGGCATTTAGCAAGCATGTCGTCGGGGGAGCACAGACCTGTGATGTTTCAAATTAAGGACTGAATTAACCTCTGTCTTCTCATAACCATTGCAATGAGAAAAGGATTTCCTCGTTCTTACTGAGGTTATTATTACCACAGGTGATTCCAGAAGTCTGTATAGTTTTAAATGTTCTTTTTGAAAATTGTTTTCTAGTCTTCCATCACTGCTGCTTTTTTTCTTTTTAAAGGACAAAAGACTGTGTTGACTAATGTTCAGGAAGAACTGGATAGAATGACTCGAAAACCAGACTCCATGGTAACAAACTCTTCAACAGAAAACGAAGCCTGATCCTCCTTAAAAGTGCACACGTAAAATGACCAAATAACTATGTATATTGATCTGCTAAGACCAGGATTTTTCTGATATGGCACATGCTATCAGTTTTGGGGGGCAGGGGAGATGAATTTAAAAAAAATACTGCATTGGCTTGTCTGAGTGTGAATTGCACATTTAGGAAGGTTATGTGTCAGACCCCTTTGTTAAGGATAACCCTTGGACTCTCAGGCATGTGGCTCTCGTGGGAAGCAAGTACAAGTGGGGCTTCTTGTGAAGGGGAAGGTAGATTGAGAGAAAGAGGGCCCACTTTCTTTCAGGGTAGAGCAAATGAGACTAGGAAATCTTTGATCAGATGGTGGTTAGTTTGAGCAGTCATGCGCTAGCAAATTCACTTGTTCCTGGGAAGCAGATTGAATAGCAGAAAGTTCAGGAAACAAAAAAGGCTGAAAGGAGGAATAAGAGAAGTGTTGATGGGGAAGCCGAATGTTGAAGGAGGTTGAGGAAGAGGAGATGAGCAGTGTTAAAAAACACTGTATTCAGTAGAACTTGAATAATCATTTTAAGACTTAATATCAGAAGCATTTCCAAACTAAACACTAAGCAAAATGGGAATTAGACTTGTTCTCAATGCATCTTAAACTTACAAAAGATGTGCTAAATATAGGGGTGCCTGAGTCCAATGGAGCTGGCACACAGGTGTGGAAGATGGCAGCTGCCCAGGACTCATGTGCTTGGCCTGGGCCATGACTTTGTAGGAGGTAATGGGCTCCACACGTGCATTGTGGGACAGACAGTCACTATGGGTTTTTAAAGTCAGCAGTTACAAAATTAGTTTACTTTGAATTGTGTTTTCTAAATAGCTCCTGCTTTGTTTTTAAATTTAAAACAATCTTTTTTTTTTTTTTACTTTTTTTTTTTAATACCCCAGGCTGGCCTACAGATAGAATGGGTAACCATCCTCTCACTTTATCATAATGCAATGTGCTACAGAAAGTTGAAGGGAGGTTTTTAATGTAATTGCACACCGATTAGCTGGCTTGCATGAATCCCTGCCTTACATTCTGTGGAAGCCATCATGGAATTCCACTGATACAAAAGGGTCTTGTCCTAGCTCCCTGGTCTGATCAGTGCTATCAGATGGACAAATAAGTGTGAATGTTTTATATTGAAAATGGAAATGATACATTTCTCTTGTGTTTTTCATAAAATGTAGCAATTTTTTGAGGTGTCTCCATTAGGTCAAATTCATGCACATTATCATGTCACATCACCATTCTGGAAATGGCACCACCATTCTGTGGATTTGAAATGGCACTTTTAATTTTTTACATGATACAGAACATTTAAATGCAAACACTACCATTAATTTAATACGTAAAACATTTGTTGTTAAACCAAGGGAAAAACCACAATTCATTTATGTGGAGTTTACTTTTTTTATATGAATGTTTGCTGTGTTGGAGCATAACTTCCCTAATATCATTACTTTTACGTACCAGATTTGACTGACCACTAACATAGTACTCGGCATAACTTAATATCCTGTGTATTATAACAAGACTGTAAAACTGTCTTGAATTGTTTTTTTTGTAAAGGTCTGAACACTGTTAAAGAGAAAGCTGAGTTACTTACTTGCCTTTCTGACTAACATAACACCATGTTTCTTGTGCCAGTTTTATTTTTGAAAATATAATTTTCCCCGCCTTTTAAATTCAGTTATTTTTTTTACAAAAACATGTATCGAGGCCTCCAATTACCATATTGTCCAGGAATAATAGTTACGGTATAGTGACCAACAGATGCCAAACAACTTGTGACCTCACTAATATGGTGGGGGGGGTCACTTAATCCCTCTATAGCAGCTGGAGGGTGGGGCACAAAAATGATTGACCTCAGAAACAAGAAAGAATTCGTGGAAAGGCACATGCCCAAGAGGGATATAGTGTGATTTAAAATTTTAATGCATATAATTTTACTTTGTATTTTTTATCATTTAAACTGATAAGCACTTTTGTGTCAATATAAAATGTACTAAAATTGATGAAATGCTGAGACAACTGTCTTGTGAAGGAAGGTTTCTTAAAGATCACTTAGTTTCTCATGACAAGTGGATGTTCCTAGTATCAGAAGAAACTGATGCATAGTGTCATGTGCTCAGTGGTTGCCAAAGTCTACCAACTCTGGGGGGCTGCAGGGTTCTTTTTAGGAGGTGGGAGGAGGGGGAGGTATTTTTTGGGGGGGTCATTTTGGGGTTTTCAAGCATTGCAGCCAAAGGCCAAACAATAAACAACCTTTACTTTTTAAAGTAAAATTCATTTTATTGGCAGAATACACTTGTATTGTAGACTATTAAAGACAATTTTATGACTATTTATATACATTATAGTGGTAACACCTGCTGTCTGTGTTTAAAATGGAAAAATCCAGCCCAATTTTAAAGATGTGGCCACATTAAGGCCAATGAATTGATCTTTCCTAAAAATGCAACGGGTATGCTGCTAGAATTATTTAATTTTGTTTGCACTTTTTGTTTTTGATTGGCATTTTAAAATCAGTATTTAAACTGAAAGATGTCGTGTTTTATTATTTTAACAAAGTTGAAAGTGACTGCTCTGTACATCATGACCTTAATAATGTTGATGCTGTAAGTGAAAGTTCACTGTTGTCTCTATACTAAGTTTATTGGTGTTTTTAACTTAAAGTTAGGACTGCAGATTATTCCCCCACCAGCCTTAGTCCAGGGGTGTGGCTCTATCCAGATGCAGAATGCAGTCATGTGGAACCTTGCTTTCTAGTGCTGGAAGAGAAGATGTCTAATTACTGGCTTCAATAAACACGAATCCAGACTGCTTACAATTTTTGGTGACTTTCTTTATGATAATTATCCCACTGGAAATACATTAAATTGTCTGCTAATCATGTGGGGTATCTACCATGTATCTAAAAATGCATACCTCTCACTTGAAAGTATCAGGAATTCTGTTAAAACATTTGAAAGCCATATTTTGAAGTATGTGGAGTTCCAAGCTGTGAGTAAAGTACAGTGGGCTTTGCGAGTTGTCCAATGTAGTTTTTGCCTCTTGGGTAAATTTGTAATTGCCTGAATTGGGTTAAATGATTTCCATTTAACTAATTTTAGAAGCCTTGAAGATTCATAGAGGAATTTGAGAGCTACTATGCCATAATGCTTTTCACCTGTTTCAATGAGGAAGAGTAAAATATGTTCAAGAAAATCAGTTGTTTATATTAGAGATGCATTGTTTCTAATTATTTTAATTAATTAATTAATTAATTAATTAAGGTAGTTCCCTGGCTGGAAATCGAACCCAGGCCGCAGCATTGACAGCGCCGAAGCCTAGCCACTACACCACCAGGGAACTCTAATTCTTAAATTTATTTTAATTATGTTGAAATTTTTATTTAAAGCGGATTTATTATACAAATTTTCTCCCCAACTTTTTATTTTCAAAAACGGTAAATCTACAGAAAAGTTGAAAGAAGTATATTGAACACCCACTTTCTGATTCTTCCATATATCTCTCTCTCTACACACACACACACACTTTACCCCTGAGCCATTTAAAATAAGTGTTAAACATCAGGATATTTCACACCTAAATTTATTTATTAGATAAGTCAAGCCAGTTGTCTTATACCAAATCCCACATTCTGGATTTTTCTTATTTCTTGGTGATTCAGATTTAACATTTTTGCAGGAATTCACATAGGTAAGGTGGTATGTGTTCCAATGTGTCCCTGGGTTGAGTCCTTGGTTAAGGTGGTGCTCCCCCAGATCTATCAGATAAACTGGGGGGGTAACCATTAAATATCTTGGTCTTAAGCCACCTTTTTACACATTGCTTATATAGCATCCACTGATAATGCTTGTCTAGGAGTTCTTAAATGGTAATTTTCTTATTCCATCATTTCTCTTACATTAGTTGGCATTCATCTGTAAAGAGTTTTCTGCCCTCTCCTTTTTGGGTGGTGGTTTTTATTAAATGTGTCATAATCTTTTTTTTTTTTTAATATTATTTTTTTATTGTTGTTGCTTTTTGGTATGTGGGTAGCTCCCTGTCTGGGAATCGAACCCAGGCCGCAGTGCTGACAGCGTCAATGCCGAAGCCCTAAGCCACTACACCACCAGGGAACTCCCTATTTTTTTGTTTGTTTTTGTTTTTTTGTATGTGGGTAGGTCCCTGGCTGGGAATCGAACCGAGGCCACAGCGCTGACAGCACTACGCCTTAAGCCACTACGCCACCAGGGAACTCCTCATAATCTAATAATTTACTTTTTGATGCTCATCCTGCCCCAGATTTGATGAGTGGGAGCCCCTTCAACTGTGTCCTTTTTTAAAAATTGAGATATAATTCACCACATAAAACTCATTTTAAAATGTTCAGGGATTTTAAGTATATTCATGATGTGCAGCCATGACCACTATCAAGTTCTAGAACATTTTCATCACCTCAAAAAAGAAACCCGTATCTATTAGTCAATCCCAATTTTCCCCTTCCTTGGCAACCATAAATCTTTCTTTGGGAGTTCCCTGATGGTGTAGTGGCTTAAGGCTTCCGCGCTGGCGCTGTCAGCACTGTGGCCTGGGTTCGATTCCCAGTCAGGGGGCTACCCACATACCAAAAAGCAAAAAAAAAAAAAAAAAAAAAAAAAAAAATCTTTCTTTGGATATGCCTATTCTGGGTATTTTACATAAATGGAATCATATACTATGTGACCTTTTGGATCTGGCTTCTCATGTCGTATATTCCAGGTTTATCCATGTAGCATGTATCAGTACTTTATTCCTTTTTATGACTGAATAATATCCCATTGCATGGATAAACCACATTTTTATCCATTTATCAGTTGATGAACATTTGGGTTGTTTCTAATTTTTGGTTATGAGTAATGCTGCTGTGAACATCCATATATATTTTTATGTAAACATGTTCTTTTGGCCTTATACCTAGGAGTGGAAGTGTTGGGTCATATAGCAGTTCCATTTTAACTGAAGAATCACCAAACTTACCCTAACAGCTGAATCATTTTACATTTGCACCAGCAATGTGTGAGGTTCTCACTTCTCCAAATCTTGGTTAATTCTTATTTCCTGGGAGTCCTTTGTTTAATTACAGCCCTCATAGTGGGTGTGAAGTGCTATCTCCACTAAATGATGTTGAGCATCTTTTCATGTGCTTATTGGCCATTTGTGTATCTTTGGAAATTGTCTATTCACATCCTTTGCCCATTTAAAAATTGTCTTTTTATTGAGTTTTGAGAGTTCTTTCTATATTGTGGATACTAGACTCTTACCAGCTGTATACCAGCTGTGTCCTTTGACACACCCCACTTGGTCTGAGAATTTCTTACTTTCTGGCACAAAAAGATGTTTCAGGCTCACCTTGCATTTCCCCACCTTTGACCTGGAATCACTCGTTTCCCAAGGAATCTTGGTTCCTTTTTTTTTTTTTTTTTTTTTTGTATGTGGGTAGTTCCCTGGCTGGGAATCAAACCCAGGCCACAGCATTGACAGCACCAGTGCCGAAGCCTTAAGCCACTACACCATCAGGGAACTCCCAATCTTGGTTTCTTTTAGGGTAGATTGGTATTTAGAAACCCAAGATCTGGACTGTAGGCATGCTTAATGTTCCTGGGTGCTGTTAACATCTAAGTCCTATCAACGAGCATACAATATACCCTTTTTTTTTTTTTTTTAACTTAACGTCTAAAAGTGGTTTATATTCGTTCAGTCGTCTTTATTGTTTATGGCTTCATAGTACTCAAGTTAGGTGGATATACCATAGTTTATTCAACCAGTCTCCTATAGATAGACATTTAGGATATTTCCAGTCTTGTTTTTTACATAATGCCTCAATGAATAACCTTGTGCATATGTTTTTATTTGTGGAGATGTAGCTTCAGGGTAAATTATTAGCAGTGGGACTACCTAGTCAAAAGATAACATCTGTAGTTTTTGTTTGATATTCTCAGTCCTTCCATAAAGCTTTCATCATTCTGCACACCTATCAGCAGTTGTAGAAATTATTAACTCATTGTTACTAGTTTGCCCTAAAATTGAGTTTAGGAAGTTGGTGACTAAATACTTAATTTGGGGGATTATTTGATGACACTAGCAATAACATTGTAACAGCAAAACTTACATTAGAGGTTGCTATATACCTGTGACTCCTCTAGATGTTTTCAATACATTGATCTTCACAGCAGGCAAATGCTATCATCTCTGCCTTAGTTCTGAGATAAGGAAACTTAAAGCATGGGTAGACTAAACAGCCACTAAGGTCAGAGTCAAAATTTGAACCCAGCAGTCTAAGCTTCTGAGTTTGAGCTAATGGTGCTGGGCACGTGGTCACTATGCTCATTTAAAGCAGATGGGGAAAATATGTCAAGTCTAAAGTTGTTTTCATCTATGGTCCTAAGCACACGTGTGCTGTTCAGTCTTTCCCCCTTTGTCATGGATGAAGTCATTCTTGTTAGGTGGGAAAAAATGGCAGAAAATGTACCTGAAGAGAAAATACACAATATACCTATAAAAAGGGGGAAGAGGCTGCAGTCACACAGTTACTTTGCTGCGAAAGGCAGGTTGAGGTACCTGCCACTCTTCTGTCTTGGAAGGACCTCTGCTTCTTAGGCATGAACAGCTTCGGGGCGGAGGTCCCCTGAGTTAAGGGCTATTGACAGGCCCTGAGATGTAGACCTTCACCAATGCTAATGTCCCTGAGTATGCTTGCTAGGCTAGCTTGCCTGTTCACTTGCCTGGTGGCCCTCACACACTGCTGGCCCTCTGTAATCCCTCTCCTGCCATGTCTGGTTTGGGAGTAGTGCGTGGAGGAAGGCAGCTAGAATGTTGGGGAGGGCATGGGTTTCAGTGGGTTCCACTCCTGGTGGTTTCTCTGAACTTACAGAAGTCTCATTAGTTCTGAATCAGGCAAATACAGCTTAGATGAGAAATTGATCAAGAAGCAGAACAAGAAAACAACTAAAATTGGGGAATTTCACCCCTCTTAGGCCTCCTTTATAAAGTGGGGAAAACATTTATTTCCAGTCATTGTGAACATTAAAGAAGGTGCACATATGCCTGGCATATGGTAGGTCTTTAGTGTGATTGCTGACCCTGAAAATACCTCTAGGAAACTCCCTAATAATGTTCCAGCAGCCCCATTTGTACCCTTTTGTGGAATCTACCCCCTTGTGGGGTGGGGGGTTCCCTGGCTGGGAATTGAACCCAGGCTGCGGCGTTGAGAGCGCCAAAGCCTAGCCACTACACCACCAGGGAACTTGCTGAAATCTACCCTTTCTATTTGTGGCATTTTACATTTTGTACTTTAAATATCATCTCATCTCTATAGAAAATAGGGGTTGGAGGGATGAGTATCCTGTAACCACTCACCTGGTACAGTTTCCATGGGATGCCACACCTGAGCCCTTGGTTCTGGAGGCAAGGACAGTGCTTGCCCTTTAATACTGCATTCCTTACCTTTCAAGGCCTGCAGAGAGCCAAATGGATGCAAAGTGCCATCTTGATGCTTTCTGACTTGCTTGATGGGGCACAGATGGTGTTCTTTGATTAGGAGACAGATGCCAGGCCTGTTGCAGTGTTGTTGGGGGAGGAGGAAGCCCAAACTCCCAATGTACCCTGCTGGTGCAGTGAGCCAGGCCACAGGCGAAACACCCCAGAAGTCTCCCTGGGCTCTGATTCCGAGTGAATCATGCAGCGTGAAAAGAAAGGAGACACTGAGATAGGAGGGGTCTGAGAGGCCAGGAATAGGGGGTGGAGGTAGGGGTTACCAGATCAGTGGGGACCAGGGTTCTTTGGGAGGCTTGAGACCTTGGACAGCATATGAGACAGTAGGACCCTACCCTTTCAAATGTTTCTAATCTTGTTAAATTTCCTATGTGAACAAAGTTAACATTTTTTCCAGTACTGTTACCATTTAACTTTGTATTCCATCTTGATTGTTTTCATTGAGCAACTCAAATCACAAGAACGTCGAGATATTTTCATATGTGATGTTTTCCAAGAATATTTCATTGAACCTACGCATATTTCTTGTGTAGAACTGAATTAACATTCCTAAATGATCCTCAGGTTCCTCTGTGTTCTCCGCCCTGCCTCTCCACAAGCCCACCTCACCCAGTCAGCTTCTTTAAAGAACAATTTAAAGTTCTAGAAAAGGCAAACAAGAGGTGAACTTCAGATTATAAGCATCTTAATTTTTGTTTGGAGAAGAATTCAACAATTTAAAAGTATATCCCTTTTTAAGGCAGTAATTTCTTTTAAAGAGTGGGGGTGCTTGGTACATGTCAGCAGTCTGTGGCATGTTACATCTGTCCTTGATATTTGAAATATTTGGCACCATTTTACTGTGAATCTGTTTTTTGAACTACTCAATCATCAAACAAATGTTAGCCTGGAATTAAACTTGGGAGTATACAGGAAACTAAAGATTGTGCTTGTTTAAACTTTGTATACAGATAATATGTGCGTGTTGAGAAGGTATATCAGAGGTTGCAATTACTGTTAGGTGGTTTTGTGCTTTGAAAACCTGTCTGAGAGGACACGTTCTGTTACAGCAGGGCCCACAGGCGGTGAGCCTGCATGAGGATGCCCCTGGTTCTGAGGTAGGCTCTGTCCCTCACTGGCAGCCTTGCTCTTGACCGTCCTCTTCTTGTTTGTCAAAACTCAAATCTAGGTTTCCTGAAGTATATTCTGGGCATATATTAATAGGTGGTCAAGTAGGGTTGGAAGATTCAAGGTTAAACTAAATTAGATTCTTGATTTGTTTTATGGGTGACTGGGTAGGTATGACTTCAGAAGGGCTCAGCTGTGGGCTTGCCCAGCTTGGCTGGTGACTGTGGACCTCCTTCACGCTCCACAGAATGCCCTTTGAACACATTCACACACTGAGCTTCTAAGGTTTGGTTAAAGTACGTTGTCATGACTCTTGGAATTTGGACCCTGGTGAACTTTCCATGTGGCCTCAGATCTCCCTTACCTCCCCCTTCTCTTCCCTCTCACTTTGCCTGCCCCAGGGGAAATCAGCTTCTGTAATTGGTGGTTCTGCCATAACTTGGACACCCTTGGGAAGTTTTGCCAGTGCCTTTGAATCCTCAAGGGAGGCATCACCAAATGCTGCCTCAAAGCAGCCACTCCCAGATGGTTTTTGCCCATACTTGTAATCACAGGTATTTCTGTCATTGACCTGAAATGGAACTGTTCTGAGGCAAAGGAGAACCATAGTCCACAGCTCCAGCCCTGACACTTGGGCTGTCCCATTTGGGAACCCCAAGTCAAGTAGACTGGGGTTGGACTCCTCACTCTAAAACTTAGCAGTTGTGTAAAAGCGGACAAGGAAGTCACTTAACCTGTCTGAATCTTAGCATCCTCGTCTGGAAAGTGGAGAGGAGACTCACCTGCTTCGCAGGGAGGCTAGATGCCTTGGAAATGAGCATTTAGCGCGGTGCCACATGTGCAGGCGGCCCTGAAACAGAATCAGCTCTGAATTGAGAGACGAAGACCTTAGTTCTTGAAAAGGCCTTAGAAATTGCCTTGGTCTAGATGGGGAAATAGGCCAGGGAGGGAAATTACTTGTCAAGGTCACGCAGAAGGGAGCAGAGTTGGGACTGAGAATCCAGGGGTCGGTACTGCCGCCTTCTCCCCAGTCTGCATACTCTTCTCCAGCCTTAACATTCGAAGAAATAAACTGCTAGTTTAGACAGAACAAGTGAGCTATTTTAGGGCAGACAAGCTTTCAGACACCATAATTCTATCACCTGGGCAACTGCCTGATTTCTGGGAGAAAGCAGCTCTCTGCCATCTGCATGTGTGGGCTGAAGTATGCGGCCTCCTGGGGCCTCCTCCCTGCTGCTTCTCAGCAACAATTACCATCTTCCAAGGAAGTGTGGGCATGAGTGGGTGACACCAAGATGCCAGTGATAGGGACGTGAACAAGGTGGGCCCTGCCCCTGCAGGTCTAGTAGTCTTCTGGGAGCAACGGACACGCTAACTGATGTCTCAGCACCACAGCTTCTCCGCTAAAAATAAAAACCAAAGTCTTTGTGCCAGTCTTCCTCTTCTGCTGATTTGGGCCTAAAGCCTTTAGGTGGGCAGAACACAGTAGGTGTCTGGGCTTGGGGCTGGGGTGGGGAGCTGTGCTGACCCAGAACCGTTTTTGGAACCTAAGCCAGTTGAAGGGGGTGTCTCTGTGGGTGGGGATGGGGGATGGCCTGGCATGGAGTGCTAGCCTGAGTAGGGTGAAGAGGACAGCTTCCTGGATGGGGACTTGTTGGCAAGGGCACCGGGTGTCAGAGTCCAAGTAGGGTCAGGAGGACAAACCCATGAGTGGCTGGCCTGACTTGGTAACAGCCTAGATGAGGTGAGGAAGGCAACCACATGGGGTATCAGAACCTCAGTGGGGTGAAGTGAGCCTTCCCCTGAGAGGGGTGGTCCAGTGTGGGGTTATGTGGTAGGAGGACATCTGTGCAGAGATGGCGGTGATGGTAGGGATGGATGAATGGTTACTTGGAGATACATAGATCAAGTAAGTTAATGTATGAAAGATAATAGCAGGTTTCCCAGGAAGGGAGTTTAAATAGTGGAAAGAAAACCAGAATGTTGGATTGGAACTGGAGATAATAGTGTGAACTTACGGTTTTCGTTCGTTCTTTAAATTTAAAAAATTTTCAATTACAGGTGACATACAATATTATACTAGTTTCATGTGCACAACGTAGTGATTAGACATTTACATAACTTACAAAATGATCATCCCATGAGTCCAGCACCCTTCTAGCCATACATAGTTATTACAGTATTCTTTATGCTGTATTTGATGTCCTCAAGACTTTTTATAACTGGCAATTTATAACTGTGCATCTTAATCCTTCCCCCTTCTTCACCCTTCTCCCCAATCCCCCTCCCATCTGGGAACCATCAGTTGTGAACTCTTGGTATTCAATACATACACACATAGATATAAAAAAATATGTAAATATGTGCATGCATATCTGTAGGTTTATATACATCCATATATTCTCTTAACTGCTCACACTGAGAGGGCCTGGGAGCAGCAACAGCCTAATAGCAATGAGCAATCTTATGCCTAGATTTCAGTTTCTAAATACCATTCTTTAATAAAATAAATCAGAGCTCTTTGGAGAAATGGTTGATGTAAGGAAAGTATAAGTGAGCTTGGAACATCTGTGTCAGAAAGTAAGAAAGGGCTCAAAAGAATGATGGAAACATGTCAAACAAAACAGGAGCCCACTGACCAAATCATTGACAACTTGAGCATCAAAAAGAAACAAAAAAGTGATTGTAATGGATTATAACCCATTGAGTAAAATAGGAAGTCATGAGTCTATATTGATATAAATAAATTGAAAGTTTAATGAGAAATAGCATTGTATTCCTTATTAAAATTTCTATGATTTGTTCAATGGGTTATAATCCATTATGAACAATATTTGGATGCTCAAGTTGGCCCAGGTTTTTTTCATTACAAGGGGAAAAAAAGAATAACTAACAGTGGAGAAGCCTGGTAGACAAAAGCCTAATCAACTGATCAAAATGTATATCATTAGTAATAGGACAGAGCAATCGTGCCTCCTGATAGGCTGTACTGAGACTACTTCATTTCTAGAGAATATCTGCCAAAAATATATAACCTGAGCCTAATCCTGAGGAAATACCAGACAAACCCAGATTTGAGGGGACATTCTGCAAAATAATTGGTTGTAATCTTCAAAAGTGTGAAGGTCAAGACAAGTCTGAGGAACTATTCCAGTCTGAAGGAGACTAAAGAGACATAACTAAAGGAACTTGTGATTCTGAATGGGATCATTTGGCTTACAAAAATGGACATTTTGCAAAACTTTAATGGGATCTGCAAGTTAGGTGGTATGTAGTAATGTACAGTAATGATTTCCTAACTCTGATGGTTGCATTCTGGTCAAGGAGGAGAATGCCCTGCTTGTAGGACATACACGCTACTAAAAGTATTTGAGGTTGAGGGGAATACTAGGTTGGTAACTTCCAAATAGTTCAGGGAAAAAGGTGTTTGTACTTTATGTACAGCCTTTTTTGGGGGGGTGGGGGGGAGTGTAATTTTGAGATTGTTTCCAAATAAGTATATTTAATTAAAACAAACAACTTCAAGTTGTTTGCCCATGTACATAGGCGAAAAAGCAGAAGTGTTGTGACATTTAGGCCTTTGGCAATGTCTCCTAAAACCTCCAGCCCCATGACTTCTTTAATAAGTATGTTCCTCAGCCACTATTTTATTCTCCCTTCCCTGATCTCTTGTTCTCCCAGAGTCTGCCCTTGGCATGTCCCAGCATCAGGCTTTCTTGCCCACTCTGATCACTTAGCTAAGGCCTCCATCCTTCAAGGTTAGCTCGGGCTTTCAGCCCCCCTTCCAAGAATCAGGCTTTCTGAATTCTTGGGGGGCATTTCTGGCTGCCCCAGGGTTTCCCCAGATGGCCCTGGGGATCCCTAGGGATCCACATGTACTTTTTTTTTTTTTTTTTTTTTATTTATTTATTTTTTTTTTTGTATGTAGATAGTTCCCTGGCTGGGAATCAAACCCAGGCCGCAGCACTGACAGTGCCAGTGACGAAGCCTTAAGCCACTACACCACCAGGGAACTCCTCCACATGTACTTTTGAGGGCTCTGAGACCTTTTTTCTTTTAAAGGGCTCTACATTATTCAGGGTAATAGAGTCTCTACTACTCATTTGATACAGAGAAGATAAGACTTTGAATTATTCATCTGTACTTTTTGTTTTCACCCAAATCTGATCATGTCAGTCCCCTGCTTAAAGAGCAAAATAAAACTCTGATGGCTCCCCTGACTGCTGGGCCTGCAGAATCTGTTCCTAGCCTACCCCACCTATATATCTGTTCCTCCCCCTGCCCTTTAAGTATCTTTTAACCTCTCCTTGTCTGAACCCAACTGCTCATCTCTTTCTGAACCTCTGAGGCCTTTCTGTCAGGGACTTTGCTTAAGATAACCACTCTTCCCAGAATGCCTTGCCCTACCTTGCTTGTTCAGAATAATGACCACAATAATGAGTAAATATTTGCTGAATGCTTAATTTGCCCCAGACACAATTCTAATCTACAATTTACAGATGAGGAAACAGGCCCATAGAGGTGAATGTCTTGTCTGAGCTTACACAGCCAGTGAATATAACCCTGTGTTCCATGAATGGTTCCTTGCATCCCTATCCACATCTGGCCCCGAGCCAGGCCCAGAGGACACAACAGAGATAAACGAGGCCTTTGCCCTCTCGGAGCTCATGGCCTGGAAGGGCTGCAGATGGATGAGTAAACAGTGAGTCATAACACAGTGCGTTAAATACTTTGATGCAAGAGGCTGTGGAAGCCAGGGCAGGAGTGCCTGACTCAGGCTGGGGACTCTGGAAGGTGTTCCTGGATAGGTTGACATCTAACCTGAGCCAGGAGTTAGCCTTCCTCATGGGGTTGTTTGGAGGATTAAATGAGTTAATATATGGAAACCAAGTAGAGCAGTGTCTGGCACACAGAATGTACTATAAAAGTGCCTCCTTTTCCTTCTATTGGCCTCATAAAGGAATGGGTGTTTTTACTGGAGAGGGCATCAGATTTTTACTGGATAAGGTTCATAAGATTATGAACCTTACACTGGCCTCATGGAATTCAGGACACTCAAGGGTAAATCTAGCGGGGAATTGGGTCTAAGTGGCTGGAGCTCAGAAGATAGGTCCGGAGTCATAGGAAAGGAGATGAGGCTAGTACAGTAGTCCCCCCTTAGCTACAGTTTCAGTTACCCATGGTCAACCTCAGTCCAAAAATATTAAATGAAACATTTAAGAAATAAACAATTCATAAGTTTTAAATTGTGTGCCATTCTGAGTAGCATGATGAAATCTCACTGTCCCACTCCCTCCTGTCCAAGATGTGAATTGTCTCCTTGTCCACTGTGTCCATGCTGTATACACTCTGTTGGTTAGCCACTTAGTAGCCAGCTTGGTTATCAGATCGACTGTTGAAGTATCCCAGTGCTTGTGTTCAAGTAACTCTTATTTTACTTAATAATGGCCCCAAAGTACAAGAGTAGTGAACTGGCAATTCTGATACACCAAAGAGAAAGCAATAAAATACTTCCTTTAAATTAAAAGGTGAAAGTTCTTGAGTTAATAAGGAAAGGAAAAAAAATTATATCCTGAAGTTGCTAATATCTACAGTAAGAATGTGTCTTCTGGGAGTTCCCTGGTGGTGTAGTGGCTTAAGGCTTCGGCGCTGGCGCTGTCAGCGCTGCGGCCTGGGTTCGATTCCCAGCCAGGGAACTACCCACATACCAAAAAACAAAACAAAACAAAAAACAATGTATCTTCTATCTGTGAAACTGTGAAGACAGAAAAAGACATTCTTGGCTAGTTTTGCTGTCACACCTCAAACTACAAAATTACGGCCACAGTGCAAGATAAGTAGTGCTTAGTTAAGATGGAAAGGCATTAAATTTGTGGGTGGAGGACGTGAACAGAATACATGTTGTACCAGAAAGCATTGAGCTTATATGAAGGCTTCAGCAAGGGATCCCCTGAAATGAATGACATCAAGCCATTTACTGCAAGTAAGAGATGGTTAGAATAAGATAAAGAGACAACATTCATATAACGCTTACAGTATATTGTTATTATTATTTCTTACTGTGTCTAATTTTATAGATTAACCTTTGTCATAGATATGTATGTATAGGAAAAATCATAGTATATATAGGGCTCGGTTCTATCCTCAGTTTCAGGCATCCAGTGGGGGTCTTGAAATGTATCCCCAGCAGATAAATGGGGGATGACTGTACCGTGAGAAACACTGAACTCCAGGGGCCAGGCCTGTAAAGATGACTGAAATGAGCAACCACAGAAGTAGGACAGTCAGGAGAACCTGGGGCCACATACGCCAAGCAAGGAGACTGTTTCAGGAAGGCAGATGCCGTTGGCAGGATCACACACTGCTCAGTGAACTCTACTTAGCCTTCACACCCCAGGTTAGCTCCTTGAAGCTTTCCCTGCCCTCTCCTGGCCCAAGCAATTGTACTGGCCTTGTGGTCCTGTAGATACTAATACCTGTAACAGCAGCTTCCTGTCCCTCATCTTAGGCCTAGGCATCAGACTCTTGGAGTAGGTCCTGAGGATCTACCCCTTGAGTGTTGCCTCTGCACAGGGAAGTTTGCAAACCCCTGTATTCTAGAGAGAAGAATCCCAGAGCACGCGTCTCATCGGCTCAGCTCAGGTCTCATGCCCACCCTAAGCTGATCTAGGATTCAAGGGAACCCATGAGCGGTCATTCTTGGGTGAGATGGCCCCTCTTCCTGGATGAGCATCATCCATGAGGTAGAAGTAGAAGAGGAGTAGCCCCAGAACAATGTGGGGGTGCTGTCATTAGAAGCGGAGAGATGGATGTTAGGCAGACAGGAGAAAGCATGTCTACTCTGGTTCCTCAGTTACTACCACCACAGTACTTTGTGAGAGCCTTGAGGCCCCAGCATGTGGCTGAATGCCTGGCATGTGAGGGTGGGCCACCAGCAAATGTTTGGTTTATGTATGTTGCTTCCTGGCTACCTCAGCGCATCCCCGAGCTTCACAGGCTGGGATAGCCAGCACCCAGACCCACGCAACCATGGGTACCAGAGGTAAATGAAGGCAGCGCCCACATTTCCTTGTAGCTACTCTCTTCACCTTCTTCCCCGGAAAGCCATTCTCCTTCCTCTGCCATCAGAGGAAAAGATAGCGGGCAGTCAGGGAGAAGTAAGGCAGCTGCTGAGCAATCATCGAGTGCCAGCAGGGTCTGGAGGCAGCAAGAACCATGAGCTTAGGTCCCAAAAAGGGTGGGATTCCACTGGAAGCTCCGGTAAAGGCTGCAGATGGATTGGCTCGGGTTGTCCTTGGTCATAGGAACCAAAGGAATGTCCAACTGGAAAACCCCAGTACTATTTTTAGAGAAGATTTGGAGAGCATTTTTCCGGCTGAAGGGACAACTTTTTCTTTCTTTTTTTATTCCCCCCCCAGAAATAGCAGTTAACTCTAACCCCTGAACCGTTCTGCCTGGAATCTGCCCAGGCCCGGCCCCTCCCTCTAGGCATATGGGAACACTGCGGGAGGAATTCAGTCAGTACCCCCATGGAAGCCAGGGGCATCTGCTGCTCCCAAACCCCCAAATGGGTTGTTTACTTTTACATCTTGGAGTCTAATCCCTCAGACATAAGGAATTTATATGGGTACTTTTCTTGGAAAGGCCTTTTAAAAGTAGAATCATATCAAACCAAGTTGTTAGTCATGTAACATTAAACATAAGATTTTCTTGGGTGTTTGGTTCATGCTTAATATTGATAATTGTTAATGATAAATTTAATCTGTCTTTCTACTATGTACTTTATGCTTGAAATGTTCCACTTCACCATCGCTGCTTATATTTTTCTATTTGAGGTAGAAGTCTCTAGGGCTCCTACTAATTACTGAGCTTATTAAAAGTAGTAGATTAGATCTGTTGCTTAATTGAAGTTATAGGAAAAGCTACTCCTATCCCCAACACTCACAGGGATGCACTGGGGAGAGGCCTGAGTATGAAACAAAGTGAAATGCCAACTCCCTGTCTCCTCAACCTCATCAGGCACTATCTCCAAGGGCCAAAAATGTAGGGGCCACAGTTTGGGAAGGTGTTTTGCTTCCAGCCCTTCATGGAACTTAGAATCTAAAATTTTTGATCCTTCTTGGACCAATGCTTTTGGCGTTAGGACTCTCCATGAGGTGGTGAGAGTCAGGAGTCCCCAGACTTGAAGGTGGTTGCCCTTGGAGGGAGCCAAGCAAGCCCGGGTTTAAAGGAGAGGCTGAGGGACTTGGGAAGAGGTTAGGGCTGATCCAGTTGAATCAGGGTATCTGGGTAATAGCCCACATCTAAGGATGCTACACTTTGAGCAGGTCTTCCAGGATGAGTTCAGGGACTGAGATAAGCAACAGTGTTACTGTTGCCAGCAGTCTGTCCACCGACAGCAATGAATAAAGTAGCGTTTGATTTATTCATTAATTTTTTCTGAGTCTGGTTGCCTTGAGTCAGCTATTGATATGTGGACCAGACCCCAAAACCAAGGGACCTGTCCAAGGGCTGCCTGCTTCTTTTATCATTTATTATCCTCATTTTGACTTCAGCACTCGTAGACACCTGGAGGCACAGTGTATTGCAATTTAACACTGAGGAAGGCACAATAATACCAAGTTTTATTTACTGTTATCTACTTGTGTCTACTATGTGGGATTCCCAACAGTGCCTTTTGGAAGTCTGCAAACTTGTTAAAAAGCAGAAGTAAAATTTTGAGTTTGTCCTTGGAACTAAAAATAAATTTAGGCTAGAATCCAGGGACAGGAAAGAGTTAATAAGTACTGGAGTGGAGCCTTCCATCTTGCTTCCTCTCAATCCATCTTCCTCTTGAAGCCCAAGAGATCATTCTAAAAGTCAGGCCTCTTGGGGCCACTCTTGCTTTAACACTTTCGTTCAGAGTCCACCCTCTCATATGGGCCACGAGGCCCTGCAGGGACTGGCCCAAAGCTACCTTTCCACTGCAGCTTCAGGTCTTGTTTGCCAATCCCCTTCCCCTTGAATGCTGCATTTGAGCCTCTTCATTGTGTCTTGCTTTTGCTTGTCTCCGGGCCTTTGCACATGTTGTTCCTTCTGCCCAGAGCACTGTTCCATGTACCCTTACCATCTCTTTGCCCAGCTAACTGCTGTTTATGTTCAAATCTCAGCTGAAATTCTGACTCATGGACTCAATTAAATCCTGGCTGGAACTTTTCATACCGCCATGAACAACACTTAGCACATGCTGTTGTATTTACTGGGTTTAGTACTTGCTCTCCATGTCCATGCTGGCAGGGGCTCTATCTGCCTTGTTCACCACCGACTCTCAAGTTCCTTTTTAAAAAATTGTTTTTAATTTAGCTTTTTATTTTTATTAAAGTTATATGTGCACATGGTTGAGAAAATCAAATAGTTCTATAAAGCCTAAACCCCTCACTACATTTCCTGTTCCCAAAGACAACAGTTAAAACATTTTTTTTAACAGTGAAAATTTTTTGTATTTAGAATTAACCAGCTGGACTCAGTTTAGATGATCCCAGTTTTGTTGGCAACATCAAAAGCATCATAGTCAGGAGCCAGTTGACCATATGCCTTCTTCTCTCCATCCGGCTTGATCAGAGTGTTGACCTTGGCCACGTCAATGCCACAGAGCTTCTTCATAGCCTATTTGATCTGGTGCTTGTTGGCCTTGACATCCACAATGAACACAAGTGTACTGTTGTCTTCTGTCTTCTTCATGGCTGACTCAGTAGTTAGGGGGAACTTGATGATGGCATAGTGGTCAAGTGTGTTTCTGCTGGGGATGCCTTCTGAGGACATCTGGGCTGCCTTTGGGGTTGCAGTATCTTAGGCCTTTGGAAGGTGGGTGACGTGTGCATCTTCTTTTTTTTTTTGTGGCTGTGGACACCTTTCAGCACTGCTTTCTTTGCCTTCAAAACCTTTACTTTGGCTTCAGCAGGGGCTTCCTTCTTTGCTTTCAGCGCCAAATTAGTGAAAAGTCAGTTTTAAACTTTTAACTGATTATTTTTGTATTTCCCTTTATATTTTAATTATATTTATTGAACTAATTATAATTAGTTATAAATACATTTTAAATATACATATACTGCTCCCTCTTGGTTTTTCCATTTTAAGCATCTGCTGGTCTCCCATGATGGATGATGAGTAGTTATGTTTTTTGCACACCCTTCTCTTCTCTCTATCACACATGCAGACATCCTGGCCCCCCAATTCTCTCCTCCTAATATGGTCACATCCTTTTGGTTAGGTCAGCATTCATTTTTTACATTATTATAACATGCAAATATTATTCACAGCTGAGCCATGTGATTTACCATACTTTTCTATACATTATTTTATTTTCCCTGCAGTTAATATCTATGAGTATTTGCTTAGTTTCCTATACATTTATCATTAATTTATCTCAAAAATTTCCCCAAATTATATATCTTCCTTTTCTGTATATTCACATGTATTCTCAGTTTCAACTTGAAGTCTCTTGAAGCCTCTGGCTGCTCCAATCTGGGTTGGTTGACTCCCAGCCCTGGTACACAGGGCAGCCTGCTCCATTCATCCTATGGATTCTTATCATCTCTCTCTCTAGGCTGCACCTACCCTTTCCTGGATCTCCTGTCCTCTGTGTCCTTGGTTTAAATCCTTCTTCTGGTAATGTCCTATTCCAACAGCCTCCTGAGAAAGAGACAGAGGGAATCTTTGCATGTCTGAAAGAGTCTTCCATCAATCCCCTCACCTGATTGACACTCCATCTGGAACCAGACTTCTAGGTGGGGATCATTTTTCTTGAGGATGTAGAAGGATTTGCTCTTCCCTTGTAGCTCCGAAAGTTGCTGTAGAAAAGTCTGATGCCTTTTTGATTCCTGATCCTTTATGAAGAAACCTGCTCTCTTCCTCCTGGAACCTTGAGAATCTTCTCTTTACCCCAGTGGTCTGATGTGGCTGGGTGCCGGTCCCTGTCCACCCACTATGCTGGACACTGGTGGGTCCTTTAAATCCAAAATGCATGCCTATTGGTTCTGGAAAGTGTTATTGAATTATTATTTTATGTTTTCTTTCCTCCATTCTCTCTCTTTTAACTTTATGGAAGTCTTGTTATTCTCTTGGATGATTTCTCTAATTTTCTTTTCTCTAATTTTCCATCTCTTTGTCTTTTTGGCTCTATTTCATGTGAGATTTTCTTTTAACTCTTCCATTGAAATGGTTTTGCTTTTATATTAATATCCAGGGAGGTACACATACACAAATGTGTATACATATAATTTTCAGTATGGTACCCCTGCCTTCAGCTGTGTCTAGTGATCCCTAGCTAAGAGACCCTCTATGTTATGTTCCCCAGAGAATAAAACTCTAGTCTTGAGGGAAGTATGTTAGAGAGGAATCCAGGGATCCAACTGCTTTTTAAAAAGACTTTGAATTGATCTTGTTTTTTCTTTTTTTTTCTGGCCTGCACTGCCACTTCTAGAGGTGCTTGGTGCTGCCCATCCCAGAGCCTTTTGTTGTGTGCTAGAACCTAGTTTGCATTTCAGCCTTCCCTATGCCAGCTTAGGGTTTAGCTTTCTTGGATCTGCTAAGTCATTTACCACTTACCATTTATTTTTCTGCTTCTAACATTTTGTGGCTGTTGCCTCCTTTCCCATTCTTTGTCCCAGTGGTTTTATCCCCTTAAGAAAAAAAGAGAGTTCCCTGGTGGTGTAGTGGCTTAAGGCTTCGGCGCTGGCGCTGTCAACGCTGCAGCCTGGGTTCGATTCCCGGCCAGGGAACTACCCACATACAAAGAAAAAACAAAACCAAAAAAAACACGGGTAGAATTTCACCAAATATATCAAACTCAAAGAAATTCTTTGGGAGTTCCCTGGTGGTGTAGTGGCTTAGGGCTTCGGCGCTGGCGCTGTCAGCGTCCTGGCCTGGGTTCGATTCCAGAAAGCAAAAAAAAAAAAAAAAAAAAAAAAAAAAATTCCTGTAACTGTCATTTCACTGGGATTTTGGGGGAGAGCAGAGGCTAGAGCCTGTATACAACCATTCAACTTGTCACATTTAACCGGCAGGCTTGTCTCCAGTCCCTAGCATATTGCTTAGCACATAAGTGCCCAATAAATATTTGTTGGTTGAATACTCATAGAGTATTAATTAGAGTCACTGTGTTTTCCATCTTTGGTAACTGAAATCTCCTTATAGTATTTACTGCTTGGAGTTCACAAGCCCATCTGAGTTGCATATTAGGCAACACTGTAGAGTGAAAAAAGCTGGAACCTGGGCTCTGCCCACCAACTAATTGTGTGGCTTGGGACAAACTACTTCTGCTCTAGAGCCTTAGTTCTCATTTCTGTAAAATGGGAACAATAACATTTTTTGTTGAGTGCCTTGTTTAGTGCCTAGGGTATGGGAAGCTCTCCTCACATCTGTGGTGTGGAAGAATTCAAATCCAGAGCGACAATTCTTAGTGTTTTACTGAGGCTTAAAATTCGCCTTCACACTTGAATTGCAAATTGGTCCCTAATTAATGCCCTTCAGCGCTAACGTCTGTGTTTAACCTGACTTGATTAGAAAGAGATCGCAAAATCTTTTCAGCTAAGAGGAAACCAATCTTAGTCACCCAGGGTCTAACGTTTGCTAGCGCCTCTTCTCGGTCAGGCTGGTGGATCCAGAATTTAAATTGGGAGTTATTCACAAGAATTTACTGTGTCTGCCCTGCAGACTCGTACTAAGCGACCCACACTCACCCCGACTCCTCACTCCCGTCCTGCGCGGCCCTGGCCTCAGAACTGGTTGTTGCAAGGCGTTCTCGGTGTGGAAACCCAGACGCTTAAGCCCCCTCTCGTCAGCCCAACAGTCCGAGTCAGGCCCACTGTGGGCCACGCACTGTTGCCAACTCGCGGGTGGCGCAGCGTATCTTGGTCTTCACCGGGAAGTTCCCCCGCCTATCTCCAGAGGATCCCACTTCCTCCATCGGAGAAACTGAGGCAGCGCCCTGGGACTGCAACTGCGTGTCCTCTGGGTCCACCTCGACCCTCCCCTTCAGCCCCGGTCTCTCCCCGTCTCCAAGACCCCCGTTCCTGGACCCCTGTCCTCGCAGCCCGGGATCACCAGGCACGGAGCTGCGGCTCCCACTCTGCGCGCGGGCAGGTGAGGGCGGGGCCCGAGGACACCCGCCCTGCCCCGCCTCCCAAGGCCCCGCGGCGCGGTCTGCCACCCCCGCTTCGCCCCAGCCGCGGAGCGCCGCCGAGCGGCCGGCAGGCGGGCACTCGCTCCGCCCTCTCCCGGCCCGCCGCGCCGGCTCCCGCCTCCTTCCCTCTCCGCCCGCTCCCGCCTCCCTCCTTTTCCGCTGCCGAGGCGGCGGGAGTCGAGCCCGGGCGGACCGAGCCGCGGCCGCAGCCGGCGGCGGGCGCAGAGGAGGCGGCGGCGGGGCGGGCCGCGGGCGGGCAGGCAGGCGGCGGCGGCGGCCGCGGCGATGCGGCGGCCCTGCTGAGCCCGCCAGCTCCGGGCGCCTGGGGCCGGCCGCGCGAGGCGGCCCGGGCCGGGCGGCAACATGCGGAGCGGCGAGGAGCTGGACGGCTTCGAGGGCGAGGCCTCGAGCACCTCCATGATCTCGGGCGCCAGCAGCCCGTACCAGCCCACCACCGAGCCGGTGAGCCAGCGCCGCGGGCTGGCCGGCCTGCGCTGCGACCTCGACTACCTGCGCGGTGCGCTCGGCTGCCTCAAGGTCGCCCAAGTGGTAGGTGCCGGGCGGGGCCCCAGGTGCCGGCGGGCGGCCTAGCCGCGCGCCTTTCCTCCCCGCGCCTCTCCGGGGGCGCAGGCCCGGCCGAACACCGCCGCGCACCCGCTTCCCGGGGCCAGATCCCCTCTCCTCGCTCCCCTTCTCCCTCGCGGGGTCCCGGGCCGCTCTCCCCGCTTCCTCTGGGAACGCTTCCCTCTCCAGCCCTGCTACCTCAGGTGTGCGCCTCTTACCTGAACACCTGCCCCTGGGCCTACCTGTCCACTCCCGCCTTCGCTGTCGCGTGCCCGTTGCATTTGTGGGTTTGGTGGTCCGCGGAGCCGGCTTGCGGAGTCACGATGTGCCCTGGGTACTATGGGTCATAGCAGCTGTGGGAGGTTTTAGGGCCCCCACAACCTCCACCCCTCCTGATGGTCCTTCTCTGTCTGCTTTTCACCACTGGGGATTATGGCTTGGTATCCTCCTCAGTGCCTAGCATATGGTAGACGCTCAATAAATGTTTATTGAACGGAGGCATGTTTCCTAGATGCAGTGAGCGAGCCCAGATCTGCCACAAAAGTCTCTAGTTTATACTGCAGAGGTTTGATTCCTCTTAATTAACCTAGAAGACAGAACCTGCACATCTCAGAGTCCTTGGCCCCGGCACCATGGCTGGCATTGCCCAATTGGTACCCAGAGTTAAACCACTCTGGGAGGGCAGCCAGTTTGGGAGGTAACAGAAACAGAGAACTTTCTGTTGGTCTTGTCTATAGTAGAATTCATTTCTCAGAATTCTTATTTTTAGCTTCCAGGGTGTTCAGGGCAGGGGCCTGTCAGCTCTCCTCTTCTTTTGTGGTTTTGTAATAGGCCTCTCTGGGAAGTTGCTGAGGTCTGTTGTGGACAGGGCATGCTCCACTTAAGAAAAATGTGCCCGGATATTCCCTTCGCAGGTAGGCCTCCTTCCGAGGCAGGGCAGCAAAACTTTAGACTCCTCAGCCAGAGAAGCCATTTGCATGGAGCTGAAATGTATGTGCATGCGGTTTCTTCCCAGCATTGGGCTTCTTGTGCTGACTTGAGTACATGGATAAACGTTCCTTGGGAATAATATAATATGGGGACACCCGTTTAAATAAAGATCTCACTGTTTGTAAATTGCAGAATCATTGACTTTTGTTTCTCTCCTGAGTGAAAGGCCTGCTCTGCTGATTGCTGGAGGGTATTTTTGAAGGGCTCTAAGGAAAGACAAATGGAGCAAGTTATTCCTTTCTAGCACTTTAAACTGACCTTATCTAGTAAACCGGAATGTTCTCAGAGATATGTTGGTTCTGTAGTTAGGCATTGCTGTTAACCAAGAGAATGGGGTGGGAGTGGAAGTGTGTCACTGCCTTTTAAAAGAGGCAGTTAGCCAATGTTGGAATGCAGTACGGATAATCAGAAATGAACAAAAGAGAGCAGGGCATGAACTTGGACCTAGGTAGAATTTAGGGCCTTGCTAAGCACCTTGCTTTGTTTACTTTGTGGAGTTTTGAAAGTAAATAGAATTTGCCACTCCAAGGATCTGGTAAAGGAATGGAAACCCAGTAGTTTGTATAAAACATTATCCAGCAGTTATCACCTCATTCCTGGAACTTCCTCACCTAAGGCCAGAAGTGGAAGCCTGTAGTATGGTAAAGTGTTATTTTGTTGTTGAGTTTTCCTTTTCATCTGGAAGAACTTTGGGGCCCAGCTCCTAAATGTCACCCAACGCTGCCACTTGTCTAACCTCTAGAATTTAAACAGTGAGAGGTTATGTCTGGGTGAGTGAAAGTTGTGGACCTGCTTGAAGTGTATGGCTACTTGAAACAGTCTTCCATGTACTTGGCTTTTCAGCTTTGATAAAAATCAGGGTTTTTTGTTTTTTGTTTTGGAACCCCCCCCCCACCCCCACAAAACTCCAAGAAAGTGGAAGATAAATTTAAACTGGAGAAATCAAGTCATTATCAATATATTTCTAAGATGTCACACAGCTCAGAATCCCATCAAGAAATATGTATAAATTCTAATTCTGGTTTTTGAGAAAAATTTGACTTTTTTTCATTTTAGGTTTTTTTTTTTTTTATTTTTTTTTTTTTTTTTTTTTTTTTTTTTTTTTTTTTTTTTTTTTTTTTTTTTTTTTTTTTTTTTTTTTTTTTTTTTTTTTTTTTTTTTTTTTATTTGTGGGTAGTTCCCTAGCTGGGAATCGAACCCAGGCCATAGCATTGACAGCACTGAAGCCTTAGCCACTACACCACCAGGGAACTCCTCATTTTAGTTTTCATAGACATATTTGTGGTCTGTGTCCTATTGCAACCTGTAGATTCTTGCTACTCCAAGTGTGGTCAGCAGCTTTGTGAGCACCTGAGAGCTTGTTGGAAATGTTAAGAAGTTGAAGGGATTAAGAGATACAAAGTGGTAGTTACAAAATAGTCACAGGGATTGTTAAATTTAAAAAAAACTAAAAAAAAAAAAAAAGGGCAGAATCAGAGAGGCATCACCTTGGACCTTCTGAACCATAATCTGCATTTTCATAAGATTCCCTAGGTTATTCACATGCATATTAAAGTTTGAGTATTTTGTGTATCACTTTAGTATTAAAACTTCACACAGACACTAGCAATCAGTTCTCTGTGAGAACCATTAATAGCAACCTTAAGGCTGAGGTTTTTCTGCGAAATGAACCTACACCTCCCTCAAAGGATCAAAGGATTAAGAGTATGAGGTAACATGTAGGAATTAACACCTAGCTTATTAGGCACTTAGTTGGTGTGTAAGAAACATTACCTATCATTGTTGCTAATTGGTATCTCCTGTCTAAAGAAACTTGTGAAAATGCCAACCCAAAATTATAATTCTATATGTGAATTAAGGACAGGTCACTTAGTGATTTAAAAGTTAAATTGGCATTTTAAATGGAATGTCATTTAATAGTAAAAATAATCTGAAATATGAAAATGAATCAGTGCATTTTCATAGATTTTATCTTTTAAAAGTTAAACTCATAAGTATCTCTTAGTTGAGGAGAAGGTCTCCTTTGGTTTTTATAGCAAATAGTAAAATTGTACTTTTATGGAAAAAGAGTTAGTTTAAACTATTGATTTAGATTACTGTCTTCCTTATGAGTGGATTCTGTGAGTGCTGCTTACTGGTTTTTAGCTCCCAGACATCATTTAATGAAAAAGTTAATGTAGGCCTTATGCTTATTGTTTCCCCACCCCCATCCACTTTGCTGAAAGAGTTTTGCTTTTGGGGTGGAGTTGGGGGAAAAGGTATGCATAATCACATATACCATGATGTAAGGGAAGTTTCAGAAGGACTGCCTGAACTGGACAACACTTTCTGAAAAATTATAACAACAGACATCATTTAGTGAATGCTTACTTTACTGTTGTCATCCCCATTTTATGGATGAGGAAACTGAGGCTCAGAAGTTGTGAGTCTTTCAAGGTCACATGGCTGGTATATGGTAGAACTGGGATTTCCACCCAGGCTGTCTGGTTTTGGAAAGTACTCTTTATATCACCTCCCGAATACATCATTTTGAGTTGTTTCACATAGCAGAGCAGGAGACCTTGAGTCCAAGAAAGTATCTCTGGTCTTTGGGCAGCCTGTTGACCTTTCAGGTGGGTGACTTTTACATGCTGAAGCAATGGACTTACAAAGGTTTTGATTTCTCAGTGGGCAGTATGCTGTTTCTGGGCGTGCAGCTCCTTTTTGGTATCCCTGCTCCTCACCCAACACATCTGGTGGCTCCCAGCAATGATGGGATGAGCCTTCTCAAAAGTACCAAGAGTAGAATCAGAATTTCAGTTCTGAAAAGACCCCTCAGGGAGTACTTATGCTTCAGATCCTTTTCTTGAGCTCACTACTCCCACCCCCCACCCCCATGCCTGATTGACTTGACATTGCATCACATTTGTGTAGGACTTTTTCTAACAAATTTGAGTAATAGGAGATGTTTAAATTCAAATTTTAGTTCTGTTAATCTTGAAATCTCTTAATATTGAGCCTTGGCTTCCCTTAGTAGTACCATGTGGGAGATAATGACTGATGAAGCATTTATGGGGTTAATGTTTGATAGGTACTTTCCTAGGTAACTCAAAGACAAATGTGCTATTTGCATTTCAGGGTGGGGTTATATCTTTTATTCAATGGAAACCATGTCTGTTTTTCACAAAGCCAGTCACCACAATCCCTCAGGGATCCTGCTCTCTGGGGCAAGGCAGGGGGTGCCTGAGATGTAGTGGGTTTCACTGTGTTGCTTTTTCAGATCTGCCTTAACATGACTCCTTGTAAAATAGTCTCGTGTTCCCTTAGGAAGTTTGTTATCTTTGGAAGTTGTCTTTCTGGTCAGGACTTGGAGGGAAAGTATAGCAGAAAAGCAAAGATAAAGCCACTCTTAAGTTTTTATAATGATTAATAATAGTAAAATTATCATCTAAGACCTCAGAAAAGTGTATACTACACATCTGTTTTATAAAGCCAGACAAAGGTAATTCGAGAGAACACTGCTGACCAACCATGCTCATGAACACAGACACAAAAATCCTTAACAACATACTAGGAAATCAAATCCAGCAATATTATGTAAAAAGAATAGTATACCACAACCATTTGTGATTTATCCCAGGAACAAAAGCCTGTTTCACTTTTCCTAAATCAATGGAATATTCTACCACATGAACAGTTTAAAGAACAAAAATGTGATTATGTCAATGGATACAGAAAAAATTCAACATTAATTCATGATAAGTGCTTCCAGCAAATTACCAATAGTAAGAAAAGGGAACTTCCTCAACTTACTAAAGGGTATCTACTAAAAATCTACAGCTAACATACATGCAGTACAGCTAACATAGTGGTGAAAGAGTGAATGCTTTCTCCCTAAGATGAACAACAAGGTGATGACGTCTGCTCTCACCACTGATATGCACCATCTAGTGCAAGAAAAACAAAGAGGAGACATATGGATTTCAAAGAAAGAACAACTATCCTTATTTGAAGATGGCAGGATTGTCTATGTAGACAATCGTATGGGAGTCTATAAAACAGAGCACAGTTGCAGGATACAAGGTCAACACACAAAAACCAATTCTGTTTCTATAGTCTAGCAACAGATCATTGGAAACCAAAATTAAAAACAAAACAAAACCCACATCAGTTACAATTGCTCTGAAAAGAATGAAATACTTAGGTATAAATCTATCAAACCGTACAGGATCTGCACACTGAGAACTACAAAACACTGAAGAGAGAAATCAAAGATGACCTAAAATAAGTGGATAAACTGTGTTCATGAATTGAAAGACTCATAGTTTAAAGATCAATTGATCTTTAAGTTTAACACAATCCAGCAAGATCTTTTATTTTATTTATTTATTTATTTTTGTAGTATGTGGGTAGTTCCCTGGCTGGGAATCGAACCCAGGCCGCAGCGTTGACAGCGCCAGCGCCAAAGCCTTAAGCCACTACACCACCAGGGAACTCCCCAAGATCTTTTAAGATACAAACTAAAGTCAAATTAGCTACACAAAGGGATGGTGAAGGTTGGAAGAAGAGTGTTCAGGGCAGAGGGACCATAGCATAACATAGTCAGCGTTGCTTTAGGGCTGTGTGTGTGTACGTGTATGTTGGAAGGTGGGCAGGGTGCAGATTCCAAGAGTGTGGACTTTGTGTCTCTTATCACCATGAGACTTTGGGCTAGTGGCCTGTTTCTTTCAGGCCACAAGCCGCTCTCCTCATTTGGAAACGGGGGCCGATGATAGTACTTACGGCCTGTACCAATGAGCCTTCCGTGCAAAGTCTGTAGTAGAGGTCTCTCACATACCAAGTCATCCAAACCCGTTGGCGCTGTAAGATTCTGTAGTGTAGAATATCTTTGCAGTGATACAAGTTGAGAAACTGGGTGACTGAAGGCCAGAGTGGAAGGGAGATTTGCTTTTCAGGGTATGGCTTTTTATATGTTTTGAATTGTATACCACATGCAAATATCTTCTAGTAAAAAAATGACTGAAATGTTAGCTGTTTTATTAGCTTTACCTTAGTATAGATTAGCCTTAAAACTAAAACACTGACCATAATCTTTAACTTTTTATTACTTTTTGTACTTTGTAATTTGGAGGCCCTTGAAGAGAGTGATTTAGATAATACCTCTTGAAGAAAGTTGAAGGTTAAAAACTTTTTTTGATACATTTTCCTATTTAAAAAACTATTCTGCATACTAGCAGGTGATTAATACATTTGTTGCTGCTAATGGAAAAATTTCTTTAATTTGAAAGGAATTTATCTTCATCTGTTAGTTAAAATATTGTATGAAATATAATGTACAGCAGGGTTTGTAATGATTAATAATACTGTATTGCATATTTGACAATTGTTAAGAGAGTTACTCTTCAAAGTTCTCATCATAAGAAAAAATATTGTAACTATGTATGGTGACAGATGTTAACTAGGCTTACTGTGGTGATCATTTCCCAATATATACAAGTATCAAAGCATTATGCTGTACAGCTGAAACCAATATGTTATATGTCAATTATATCTCAATTTAAAAAACATTGGACCATTAAAGGAAATTAGGAAAAAAAACTTGATATGACAGACTCAAATGAAAAGAACTTTGGAAATCTTTTTTTTCCAAAGGCTGTATAAGATCCCTTGATCACAGTTTCCTTTTTTTGCTACTGTACTTCATTATATGGCCTACATTCTTTTGAATTGTTATGATTTTTTGTTACATTTCAAGGAGTGCTTTTACTATCAAAGAGCATACCATTAAATTTCTGAATGTTTAAAAAATTATAGATTTGGTCAAGCATTTTTCCTTACAACATACCTGAAGGTCTTGTTTACTCCCAAGTACTTACATAGGTAAATGGTGAGCTCAGTAAGATTTTTTGTGTCCTACTGGATCACAGGGCCAAACTAATACTCTCATGACAGCCCTGGAGGACCTTGGTTCTTAATGAGTGAATGTTAAGAGCCTTTCCCATCTCCTGGCACTTCAGAGGATGCCTCTACAGGAGGCAAGGACACGAGCGTCCATGCTCTGCTGAATCCAAGATGCATCTCCCTCCTGGTAGAATGGATTCCTATCAGGGTGCTAGAGAGGTGCATGTTTCTAGGTTTACCTGAGCTGCAGCACATGCGTGATCCACTCCATTAAAGGCTGAGGTCGGTATGGCAGCCCAGGCTGATTATTTTCTATGTTAGCTCCCCGAGCTGTTGAAATAACCTGGAAATAACAACATTTTGGCCTTCGATTCACAGCCTCTTTACTTTTATTCCTGAAAGTAGCTCCAAATCCTTTTGTAGGATGATGTCAAGTTATTTTGGAAAATAAAGTTGTTTGTTAGAGAATAAAGCAGTAGTCAAAGGCCTGTGACTGTGATCACAGAGTCTTAATTTTCCCAGACATTACCAATTTCCTGTACTGTCTCATCTGACCATATGTAAGTGCATTGTAAGTTTTAAAAAAATAATTTTGCTTTAAATTATGAAATATTTCAGACAATAAAATTAGAGCAATTCATGTAGCAAGAATCCATGTATTGACAATGTATCCTGAGATTCTTGATTGGAAGCTAAGATTATTCCTGGGGGACAGGCTGTGTGTGCAGAAGTAAAAAGCAGAGTGGGATGAGCTAGAGTTCGAACTCATTAGCAAGGCGAGGCTCAGAGGGCCCAGAGGAGGAAGGGTAGACTGGGAGAGGTAGAGAATAAGAGAGCAAGGCACCCTGGCCAAGGGAAAGGCCTCAGCATCTCAGGTGGTGGTAAAGAGCCAATTAAAACTTCCAGAGGCTCAGTTCAGAATGGGCCAGGGCTGGGGACAGGCCTGCGGCTGGCTGAAGAGGGGCAGATGAGTGGAAGGGTAAAGAGACCAGAAAGCAACACCTCCTTCAGGAGAAGAGCTTGCTTTTTTAGTGTTTGGAAATTACCTTATTTTTAAGCAGTTTAGCTTCTTGATGGGGAGGGTTTTTGTATGAAACATTCTCACTTTAAAGGAGCACCCAGCCTTCATCTCAGAGCCTTTTTTATGTGGCCTTGTCTCCTCACATACGATGGTAGGGTCTGTTACTGGTTTTCCAAGGGGAGTCCCCAGGAACCCCAGAATTTCTTAATGTAGAAACGGGGGATTGAGAGTCAGGCTGAGGGGCTGGGTACTAATTGTATTTCCAAAAGTCTAATATAAGCTGCACTAAACAGAATAAGGCCAATTGCTTTTTGGACTGGAATCTTATGGAACTGATTATTTTGTGTTGATCAGAAGCTTTAACATTTTGATTAATTTACGTCTGCCTCAGAGTCTTTGCATTTGAGGTTTATTCTTCCATCCTCTACCCCTCTAAACCCCTTTCCCCAAAATGTCCACTTGGCTCTGTTCTTCAAAACTGCTGTTCTTTGTTCTGTTCCAAAGAGACTTTCCCCGACCACTCTGTCTAAAGTAGGAACTTCCCTGTCCCCACTGGATCCCCTCACCCTTCTCTATTTACCACCCAACTAGAAGATCACTCCATGAGAGCTGAGCTGTTGTGTTTTAAGTTCCCTGCCCTATCCCCAGTGTCTGAGACAGTGCCTGGCACACAGTGAGGCATGACTACACAATCGAATAGACGTGTCTGTTTAACAAAAGAAAGAAAAAATGGATTCTTACCTAGTGTAGTTTGTAAGGTCAAGTTATTTGAGAACATGGGATCCTTAAGGGAAAAATAACACATTTATATATTTATAAATAACTATACTTCTGGACTCTGTTCTAAGTGGAAAATGTTGGAGAAGAAGTATGGAAATAACATGCCAGTGTAATTATTTTTGCTTTCTTTAACTCTTAAGTTTTAAAAGTTTATCTGCCACTACTAGGAAACAGAAGCTTTTGCTTAGGAGACAGATTTTTGTAAAACAGGGGAAACCGTAAGAGGTTTTGCCAAGCCTTTTGCTTAGGAAAGTATAAAATGAAAACCAGGGATTCTGTAATAATTATTAAAGTTGTCTGCTTTTTGCTTAACATGTTGAGAGAGAGGGTTGCTCAGGATATGGCAAGCCAGTATTTTGAGAACCCTTAGAGCGGTGGTTCCCAACATTTTTCCACTTGTGCATCCCTTTTAAACCCATTTCTATAAATTGTACTCCTTGTCTTTAAAACAGTTATTTTTAAATAATGACACTTTTGTTCAGCGCCTGTCTTAATGTAAAATAGTGGAAATGAGGTAATAAGTTAGGAAAGAAAAATCACTACACTAAAAGTACATACCATAGATTTAATTTTACAGTATTCATAACGTAGTTAAATACTGATAATGATGATCAGGTATTTAACAGACTTTTAATTTATTAATAATAGTAATATTTATTTGTGTTATCTGAAAAGTCTGTAATAATTGTTATACAGATCACTAACCTATTGAAACGTTGTGAGATTGTTTGCTTTGATGCACTTATTTTCTTGAATTCAGGCTCAAAAGATGCGAAGTACAGTCTTAAATCTGGACTTGCTTTAAGCTTGTTGTGGTACTTATTTCTTGTGAAGGTATTAAAAAGAAAAACCTCTCTCCATTAGTTCAGTATTAGTAAATGGCAAGAGGTATGTGAGCGCCTTCTCACTGAGCTATTCTGTTTCCTCACTTACATCTACTCAGAAAATAATAAGATGCTTTCTTTTAAAATCAGAATTGAAAGAAGAATTGATTGAAAGTTCGATTAACTGCTCTTTTTCATTGATTGATAGTTTAGCTTCTTTGAAGAATTCTTCATTGAAGGGATCTGCAATCCAGTTGTTTTCTTTTCCATGTTGAGGGAAGTACTTAGAAAAGGACACTTGGAGTTCCCTGATGGTGTAGTGGCTTAAGGCTTCAGCGCTGGTGCTGTCAGTGCTGCGGCCTGGGTTCGATTCCCAGCCAGGGAGCTACCCACATACCAAAAAGCAAAAAAAAAAAAAAAAAAAAAAAAAAAAAAAAAAAAAAAAAAAAAAAAAAAAAAAAAAAAAAAAAAAAAAAAAAAAAAAAAAAAAAAAAAAAAAAAAAAAAAAAAAAAAAAAAAAAAAAAAA